>JAPMUY010011136.1:0-131912 GCA_026901105.3 Galaxias olidus | reverse complement strand
AATAAGTATGCGAGAGTACAAGAGTGTGCCACTTTCAGTGGGCACACTAATAATAAGTATGCGAGAGTACAAGAGTGTGCCACTTTCAGTGGGCACACTAATAAGTATGCGAGAGTACAAGAGTGTGCCACTTTCAGTGGGCACACTAATAATAATAAGTATGCGAGAGTACAAGAGTGTGCCACTTTCAGTGGGCACACTAATAAGTATGCGAGAGTACAAGAGTGTGCCACTTTCAGTGGGCACACTAATAATAATAAGTATGCGAGAGTACAAGAGTGTGCCACTTTCAGTGGGCACACTAATAATCTAATTATCAAGTAACCGTGCCCATCCTTAGTTTGAATGACACAAATGTAACGTTTGAGTCTTTAAGTCATTCTAAAGTCAAACTTAGCTTCCAAATAGCGTAGGTTTTGTTCTTACCTGAAAAAATCCTTTAAGCAGTTTGATCAAAAACTGTTTTATTTAATATCAAACGATTGATAGACTGGTTTAAGCATATATTCTAACAATTCAATCCATATTTCCATATTCCTACTGTTAATAACATTGTTTTGCTGTTTAAAAACTCGCCTCTGCATGGTGGTCGATGATGGACTTCGTTGTAATGCCCTATATTTTTAAAGGAACGGGCACGAAAAAGTCCTGTGCTCCTAGTCTAACACCCACCACTCGCCACAGACGGGTACATTTTCTGTTTGGCGAGCAAATCTAGGAAGGCTACCTGCCACACTGGCGGGTAAATGTTTGTACCAGACTTATAAAAAAAAACTGCACGAAGTCTTTACTTCGTTTTGGTGTCATTTGCACTTGCGCTGTTACTGTCCTCTGCTTTCTGTGAAAAACTTAAGGCGCACTGCGCTGCTCTTTTTTGTTACCATCTACGTTATTTAAAAAAGAGCAGTCCGATGCGTTTTCTTAGATTGTTGCTAGGTAACCACCAAATCAGCTGTCAGTGTAACAGTGAACACGGAAGTCATTTGCCATTTGTAAACCGACATCTCAAGTGAGGCACTAATTTGCCCCCAGGCCAGATGTTCTTTAGTTATATTGTTGTAATTGCGATCAGTGAAATCGTAACGCTCAGGATATCCAGCGATAGACACAACCAGTCTCTCTTCCATGTTTGTTTGCAGAATCGGTTGTAAACTGTGTCGTCAGCACAACGGAAGTCCCACCTCTCAATTCATCCGATTGGACAATGGGAAAAAAGCAAATGACGTCGGGCACTTTTCTGCCTTGAGTTGAAGTTTTTTCAACTTGAGGCGTTCAGAGCGCTCCTGCAAAAAAGCATGGCGCACAGTGCGCATAAGCAGCGCTCAAAACGCTCTCTGCTTATAAAACAACTGGATGGGGAGGGCTTAAAGAGACAGGAGCTAAGACGGAGCGTTTCAGACAGAGGATGAATGAATAGAGGTGCTGCAGATTCAGCAAAACCACGCGGCCTCTGCTCTGACTGACTCTGGTTGAGAGCGTACCAAACATTATTCAAATGTGTAGGGGAACTGAGTCTTACCACTTTTTGATATGCGTAAAAGTATTTAATAAACGCTCTATCAATATTCATAGATTATTAATTAATTCATAAATTAATATTATAATCGAACAACTTGATTAAGAGTCACATTAAATAATAAAATGGGCACCACCCAAGGACTTATTGCATGGCTCGATGGGAAACCAGATCTAATCTTAATATTAACTTTATTAAATTAATATTAGGTCAATATTAACGCGAATATGAAAGTTAAACGTTTCTGTCTCAATACTGAAGTAGTAAATTCTAGTTGTGTGAGTGGATAAATCATATGCAGAAGGAAACAGGAGTTTGAACAAACAATTACATTTATTTCTAATTCTATGCAAGCTGTGTACAGATATACAATGAATAAATTATAGTGATCTAGGAATGTTAGCAGGTCAGGTGTGAAACGTGGGTATTGTAGGGAAACCAATCACCGAATCTTCCCCCGTCTTTGGTTAAGATCAAAGGAACAGGCCCAAAATGGCCCTGGTGAACACTCCAGGGGGGGCCAGCCTGTTTCTCTCACACAACGTACCTTAGATTTAGACAAAACAGCACACTGCTTCCACTCTAAGGATTAATATATTGGGATTAAGAAATTGGTGCCTAAAGAATATTCAATTAAATTATTGGACATTGACAATGAGAAGAAATTGTAACATCAATCGTTTGTACTTCTAATAAATATATATTTTGTATTGTTTGTCTAAATGAACTGACATAGTCAGCCTAGTCATGTTTTGTATCAAAATGTCCACCATGACATTTTGTAGGCTTTGCAGACGTTATATAGAACATACTCCAGGTGTACAAGCATAAATAGAAACCAAATGACATGGTAAGGTAAACTGATGTTTCACTGATAAGACTAATTAACACCCCGTCGTTACTCGGGTTGATATAATTGCACCCCCTCTATTCCTTGACCACGCGTCTGCTAACAACTCTCAGAACATAGGAAATAGGCCTTGGACCTCACTACAGGCCGGAAAACTCCTTGCAACGTTTTCTAACTTCACCACTTCAGAGCAAAGAAACCTTTGTTCAAACCACGTTCGGGACTTCACAACTTCCAACGTTTATTCAAACAATTCTGAGTTTTAACCAAATCTACGTGAGTTGTAGGATCACCCAAACTGAACCAGTGCACCTTTGTCCTCCCTACCCTACCAGAAGAGGTCAATTACCACGTCAAACAATATCCAAAACCCACGTTCTTTTCCACGTTTACAAACAAGGAACTAACTTTCAGAACTTTCAAACTTCACAACTTCCAATGTTTATTCAAACGATTTAGAACTTTACCACAAAAACCACAGACTTCTCAACTTTAGTCCAGCCGCAACAGCAGGCCTAGGACCAATTACGCCCTGTTCACAATTCATCCATTGCGCTGGTCCGTTGCGCCGGAAGTCCATTCATTTCTATGGGGACTTCGTGACGGACTGGCCCCCTAGTGGACAACGGTTTCCGTTGCAAAATCTTGACGGACATGTTGGATTTTTCCAACTTTTGCGTCAAAGCAGAGCGTTGAAATGAACAGGAAGTGGAATTCTACTACTATTGCGAACTGTTTACTGTTGTACTATCGTTAAATACACATGAAATATATCGATATAATGGAATCAGTTAACATTCGAATAATTATAACCTCATAATAATAATATAAGCATATTCTAAAAGATCGTTAAAATTACTTGTATGTTACTTTCCACTGTAACTTTGTCTGCTATTGCTAAGCAAGCAGCCTCTCTGGCTGCGGTAGCACAAAAGCTGTCCTCTCGTCTACACTTGACTTGCGTTGAGTGCGGACCACACGCACGCTGTAACGGACATGACAGTGCGTAATGCATCAGCGCAACGGATGAATTGTGAACAGGGCGTTATTCATTGCCACAGCTCCGCCTTTCTTCTCACAGTAATGTAACACAAGCTATTCATAATGTTGGGCGTTCACGATGCTAAAGCCTACCCTTAGTAAATGCTGTGTTGTGTTTACAGTTATTTTTAACTGTGATACAGTGTATGTTTAGATTCTGACCATAGTGTTAAATGCCTACTAACCACTTTAGTTAATCAATGTCATCATTTAGTCATTCTTTGTAGTACTGTAATTTTCATGCTTTCTTTAGATTAGTAAATAAATAGAATTGCTTTGCATTCAAACCATTTGTGTCATATCTTCGTTGTCATACAATCATTTATTCTCGTAACATAGAACGTCACTACTTCAGAATTGAGATTAAAACATTAACCATTACATTATTAAATTAATGATTGATTCGGTTTCCCGCAGAGCCATGCTTAGCCTAAGCTAAATTCTGTGTGTTGGTGCTCCGTATATAGGTAATTACACTTCATCACCTTGATCGATTATAGTATTAATTTATGAATAAATTGATAATCTACAAAAATTGATAAAGCGTAAATTACACACAAGAAGTTGTATGCCAGTCACCCTACAGTATAGATCTCTAAACAAAGCAGTATAAGGAAGCTAATTGCTATAAGCGAAGCACCAAATGCAGTGTGTAAGATAGCGGAAGTTACTCTGTGACGAGGGGTATGCTGCCTTGCAGCGGGGAATTCAAAGTCTGTTGATGGTTTAATGAGCAAAGATTGTGCTTGAAAAGGCGTCCTTAGTAGCAGATATTCCAATGTTCTTGATGGAAAGCGGCCTTGTGAAACAGACCGCATGGTTGAATGGGTTGCGCAATCATTTCTGATCTCGAGGGATGATCTTTTCCTTTTCAAGATTCGTTAATCGTGGGTAATTCGAAAGGTTCGTTGTTGAGGGTTTAATGAGCAAAGGTTGTGCTTGGACAGGCGTCCTTAGTAGCAGGTATTCCAAAGTTCTCGATGGAAGGTGGCCTTGTGAAGCAGATCGCGTGGTTGATAATCTTGCGCAATCAATTCTGATCTCGACTAGGGATGGGCACGATTGTTCGAATGTTCGATTATTCGAAATTATGTGGAAATTCGACTTGCTGACTTTCTCAGCAAACCAGATAATGAATGGCCAGTTAACCCTATTGACTTCCAGTCTAACCCAATAGATGACCATGATGTCAAAAGGAACATCGCGTATGGTACCAATTAGGGATGGGCACGGTTATTCGAATATTTGATTATTCAAAATGATGTGGGTATTCAAGTATAGCTGCAGTTATTTATTTATATTTTTGCCTTAAATTAATTTAAATATTCTTCATTAGCTATTTTGATTACATGCTGTTTATGACGTGTACACCAATGCTATTGAAATATGTAAAAAGAAGGGGAAAAAAGCACAATTTCAATGCGTTAGATACATTTTCCCTGCCTTCCACACAAGTAGTTTAAACTTGCCGGGAGTGCGCCAACTGAAGGCACGAGAACGCTCTATGCTAGTGCGCTGGATCACCGATACAAACACATGCGCTTTACAGCGCCGACTGTCCGCTCAGAGATCAAAGAAAATCTGTCCAAATGTGTCAGAGTAAGAAATGTTCAGAAATTGGAAAAGGAATATGTTTATTTAGCGAAGGCCAGATCAGGGAAGCCCTTCAGGCTACATTACAAGTGTGCTATAGCGAAAAAAAATTGCTTTTTTTTTTCCATATAATCTTTTTATTTCGGTTAATCGATTAACCAAAATATTTTTGATAGAATATTCGAATAATGATATGGCCTAAAATGCCCATCCCTAATCTCGACAGGGATGATCTTTCCCTCCTCAAGATAGGTTAATCGCAAAGTTCTGTTCTGTTAAGTCTGCTTTTATCAAACGGTCAAAGGGGGTGTGTCACTTGTCCATGTGTTTCTATTATCAATGTAAATGTTCTACAAAGTTATGCAAAGTCTATGTCTCCTTGTTACGAATGTTTTAGTACCAAACAGTATGTATACTAGCTGGAAAAGAAGAGTTATCTTCTAAAACAAAAACATAATTATACATTCAATAAACTCATGTAATTACAAACATAATATTATACTTCAATTCTCATCATTGTCAATGTCCTTGTTCGGTTATTGTTTAGTTACTCTGTTAAACAACCAATCTCTTAGTCCTTGGAAAATTCAGATTTGGTTGTTAGGTCTCTGGTAAAATTCTCTCCCTTGAAAGAGGGAAGGGGCTTCCCCCCTCCTTTCTTGGCATTCCAGGGGGTCCTCTGTCCAGACCCAAAAGGTATTGTTAAAGTTTTATGACCTTGTTCTCATGCAGAAAACCCAAAAGCCAGGCCTTGTTATCTGATCAAGATAACTGTCCTGTCTCTCTGGTCTGGAGAGCATCTTACACCCTCCTCAACAACTAAATGGGCAGGGGTGGTTTAGATGTGTGAAGTTGATTCTCCTACAAATGTGTGACTTAGTAACGTAGATAAGTTACGGAAGAAAACGTCGGACTACAAACATGGTGTTTCAGGCAGTTCAGGAGCAGTGTTTTCTGTGAGAGAGAGTAGCTCCCTTTGGCGTGGGCTATGGGCTTTGTAACTTTTCAGACCTTTTACATGCACAAAAAGGAACACATACACATAAAAATGCACGTACTTAAGGAAAGGGAAAAACCCAAAAAGCATAGCAGGTCCCCTTTGACCCTCAGAACCCCACAACCCGCCGACGGGATCAAAATTCATGTTGTCTTTAAAAAATCGCATTAATTACACCATTTATCATACTCATAAACTTTAAGGACAGTCGTTCTCGTCAGACTCTAGACTATCCGAACGTCCCTAAACCGATCATGTGCACAGAGCGCTTCAGTCAGGAAGAATAACCGAATATAAGCTAAAGCGCACTTGTAATGTAGCCTGAAGGGCTTCCGTGATCTGGGCATCTGGCCTTCGCTAAACAAACATTCCTTTTCCAATTTCTGAACATTTCTTACTCTGACACACTTGGGCAGATTTTCTTTGATCTCTTGAGTGGAGAGTCGGCACACACAAGTTTAAATTACTTGATGTGGAAAGCAGGGAAAATGTATCTAATGCATTGAAATTGTGCTTTTTCTTTTTTCTTTTTACATATTTCAATGACATTGGTGTATACGTTATGAACAATATGTAATCAAAATAGCTAATGAAGAATATTTAAATTAACTTAAGGCAAAAATATAAATAAATAACTGCAGCTATAATGGAATACCCACATCATTTTGAATAATCAAATATTCGAGTAACCGTGCCCATCCCTAATTGGTACCATATGCGATGTTCCTTTTGACATCATGGTCATCTATTGGGTTAGACTGGAAATCAATGGGGTTAACTGGCCATTCATTATCTGGTTTACTGAGAAAGTCTGGACCTTGAATCAATAAATCTCTTGGCACTTGATCCTCTTGGATTCTTAGCCCCACTCACTCTCCCAGCCAAGAATGTGCTCCAAGAGCTGTGCAAAGAAAAACTTGGATGGGATGTGACAATTCCACAAACCGCCTCTGGAAATGGACAGAGTGGACATCTTGAACGTCTGAATGACTTTGGTGTGCCCTGTTGCATCAAGGAAAAATACTTTGGAAAATGAACGTGCGCCCAACTGCATCACTTTTCAGACTCCAGTGAGCTGGCTGCACTCAAATGTGTGGACTGCTTTACACTGGAATTAATGTATACCAGTGTTAATTTAGTCACTGAAAATTTGGACTAAAAGTATTCGTTGGCAACTTTTTTTTTCATGACTAAATTGTAACAACAACGTAAATTAAAAATATTGACGACAAAAATTATTATGACATCTCTGTTCATTATGCCCTGAAGAATTAAGACGACACAAAATAGCTGGCTCTGTTCTGGCGGACAACCTAGATCAAAGTTTCCATCTCAAGGCATTGGTTGTTTTCCTTTTAAACCACTAATTTAATTGCATAACAAATTCTCCCTGCCTTCATGCATCTTTCTCATTTGATGATTATCTTTCCTGTCTTTGTATGTCAACGCAATTTTGAGCAAATGCCAAGCCATTGGCCACAGCAGGCTATAATTTGAACAAGCTAACGTAAGCTTGCGAGAGCTGCCTATAACGTTCAGTGAAATCTACTCACATTCACTGAGTAAAAGCATTTATATTATAGATCGATCTCTAAAAATGGATTTTGAATAAACCAAATGAAAATCTGAATTAATCGGAAAATCTTTTTTTTACCCAGCCCTAATGTCAATGTTATTGCTATTTTAAACTATTGATTATTATTTTCTTACTATTGTCAATGTACAAGCCTATCCTTTGGTCAGCCAATAGGTTACTTATTAATGCATTGGCCATACATGTTATAGTTAAAATTCATAATACTCAAGTATTTAAAGGGTTTATGTCCATGAGAGTTATTGATGATGCCACTGTTTAATGATTTATATGACATGAAGCCTATTGTATTTCTTATTTTCTTTTCTTATATATTAGTAAATTATATTATACCGATCTACCGATAGAAGATGTGTACAAAGTAAGGAAAGAGACGGTTAAAGACAATATTTTATATTGTAAAGTTTGATTTTGTTGTAAATTCTGTTGAGCGACGCAAATGAGACCAGCTGTAATTGTCCTGTCAACTTATTTCTACTGCTGTTGTTATGGAAATTCTAAATATTATACACGGTGAGACTTAATGATGAAGTTTGATGTAAACGTTTTTATTCAACAAGATACTTTCTTTACATAGAAAGGGTCAGTCCACACAGTGTTTAAGACACTGTTCGGATGGAAAGACAAAATACATTGGTGATGACCAGTCCTATATAGCAAATGGGATGGTCCTGTTCCCTATTGTAAAGACACACACTCATATATTGGGTTTAGATTGCGGGCCATTAAAGTGACACTCTTTCCAGGGTTATATTGTCTGCAGACATCCTGTCTCCGGTGTGACCCCTCCAGCCACGGATTATAACCCCTTCAACTTCCCAAACAGAAGGGTTAAGCTTACTTTACGACATGCAGCTGTGGTCAATGGCTAATACATCAACCATACTGGGCATACATGCATTCCTGTTTATATTTGCAGTCAATCTAAATCCTGCCATTACAATCCTCCCTTTTATCATTTAATGATAACCAAAATCCAAACCCACACAAGAAAAGTAAAATAGTAAAATATAATAAAAACAATCAAGTAAAACAGTATATAAAAAAAAAATAGTAAGAGTGGTTGCTTTCTGGCAATATTATTGCATAACTGGTATTAACATGAAATGCTTCCACAGGTATCTCATCATAGTTGGAAGCTTCTATTATGGCTTTTTCATTCATATATGGACAGTATGAAAATATATTCTTACACTGCTTTCTCCCAAGATTTCCTACGTGAAAAGTTCCATTACCTATTACGCATGAATCGAATATTTCTAACCTGTTCACTCTGACTGTACCCATCTGTTTCTTACCATTAGGGGGCCATCCTATATAGTCAGTTAACGTAGTACATAACATATTCCTTAATATGCTTCTATTGGTCATATTTAAGGGTATGGAGAAATCAGCCTTTCCTAAATTTTTTCTATCACCGGGATGAACCGCTAATCCCATTAAACATCTACTCTGGTTAAGTGAGATGCCTTGGGCTTTCAGCATAGGTGTTGTGGAGGAGTGCGGCAACAAGGAACAAACATAACAGTCGGATAAGTTATAAGATTTTACCTTATGCTCAGCATATCGATACCACATATTTGTCTTATACATACTATCATCATGCTTAGCCTCACTTATCCAATCTTCATGTCCTTGTACCCGGACTGCTGCACGACGTGTTCGCTTTGTCTGATGTCCTGGTGACATAGGAAATAAAACTAATATTGTCATAAAGAAACCAATACAAAAAAGGCCTCTAATAGCGTAGGCGCTATTAGAATTCATCTCTGCAGGAAACGATGGTCTTCTCTGAGTTGTGTTGGTCACTCTAGAGGCAGCGTTAGGCGTACACCTCAGTTGTCTTATCGGTGGAATGACTTTGTAGGAGCCGTGGCAGGCTACAGTTGGAGGAGGACTATTTCACTCCCCTTCCAGCTTACGTTGGTTGATCACTCTGGTCCTGCGGCTCCGGTACTCGTTTGCAGTGGCTGGCGTGGACCCACGTGGCTCTTTCTGCGACCTTCACTGCTGTATGTGTGGTCAATAGCACCAGGTATGGGCCCGTCCACCGCTCAGTTTTCCAGGTTTTCCTTGTCAGATTCTTTATCACCACCCACTCGCCTGGTTTCAGATCATGCAAGGGTCCGTGTGCCTCGTGTGGTAGGACCGCCTTCACCTGCTTGTGAATGTCAGAAAGCACAGCTTACCTCGTCCTACATTGTTTGTGGCACAGACCATACATTTCTCACAAAAAAGTTTTGAGTAATTTGTAAAACCCTTAGTAAACCAATGTCTCTCCATATCAGCCATCATACCCCCTTTTGACACATGGTCCAACCCATGTGCCAACCTTGCATAATACGGAAAGAGATAGCGAGGGAGACATGGTCTATCATTGACTCTGTTTGGTTGGAGTCTAAACCACTGTACCAGTCAGCTGTCTTGTGTGTCGTCAGTCAAACGACCTCAGCTCCTGGTAGACTCCACTTAAAAAACAAACAATAGCCAAACAGCTATGCAAATTCAGATAAATTTGTAAAGGAAACAAGATTATTGTATGTACTCATCCTCAAATGTCCATTTCGCTGAATATCCAAAGTCTGCAGAAAGTCTCAGTTCTATGTTCCTTGTAACGGTTCTTTGTGAGTTCGTAACCCATTCTTTTCTCAGTCCTGTCACTGTTGTTGTCAGGGATAAGCATTCAAACAAAACACAAACCCAGAACTAAAAGTGCATTGCATTTCAATGCTTGTTGTCACAGTCCTGTTGGTGCACTTTAAGGGACAATCAAAAGTCAACAAACCCCAACAATGATTAAACAAAGTTAAAACACATTCCCCAAAGAAATTGTCCAAAACCAGAACTAATATTTCATTACAGTCCAAATCCAAATCAACTTTGTGAACACTGACCATGGTTGTCTTTGGCTGGCTGTTAATCATCTGATTCGTGTGGCTGACCTTATGACTCATGGCATTCCAGACCTCAAGACACTCTGTCATGTACTCACAATCCCAATCAGGGGGACAAACGGGTGAGGCTGGTCTACTAACTCTTTTAACATTGCTGTGTCAGCATAAAAATTATTTGTAGAAAATTTCTTAATTATTAATTTACATTTGTTGTTCTGCCATACTCCCTCCCTTTTATTTTCCCGACCTGTGTTGCAAATCACAAATCGTGGAAACAAAACAAAGGCAGAAAACAGAACGTAAGCCCAATTAACAACAATTTAGTCAAATTCAAAAGAACGACAGTATGTCAAATTTAGCCGTTACATCACCTGCTATGTGACTGATAGAGAAGTGTATACTACAGCAAAAAATCCATTCCCAGGGGGTTGATCAATTCCCTTGAGTCTGGACAATGTTCTAAAATCAGGAAAAATAATTATTTCAAAGAACATATTCCTATGTGCTAGAGTTGTAAGCAGTTTTTATACCCTTGTTTATATCATTTCAAATATCCGTCAAATGCATTATTGAATACACTACTTTGTATCCAGTGTACATAATTAACCCATTTAAACACATGTTCCATTGAAATTATTTTCATCAAATCAAAAGAAAATAACCAGAAATGTTTTTAAGAGCATCACAGTAATGATTGACCCTCAAGATTCAAAGTATGCTCTTTTTCAATAATCCAAAATCAAAAGATGCAAAAAATGTAACCCCTTGTTTGTGATCCATAGGAATTCATGTTACCCATCTATAATATTCTCCAGCTAAGGTAACTTCACCCATATATTAAACAAACCCACTAATGTGACTGCTATATTGTAGTCTATGAGGCAGATTAACATTGTGAAATTTTATCATCCTGTTTTTAAAAGTTTTTTAGTGTCTATTTATCTTCACCACAGAAAACGTAAGTGGCTATCACACAGATACGGAGTGTTCCTCACTCACTCTCAGCACAGCTTGCCCCATAAAGCTTTTAACACTCAGACACACACAGAAACTCACCGACACACATACACAGTAGGCCTACTCACACACCCATTTATGCTTCTATCACAACCCTTAATGAAAAGGGAAATCATACAAGAATGTTGATTTTGAAAGCAATTTTTGTCCAAATATATTTCTAATTATATTCAAGATAAGTATGTGAAACTACAGCAAGTAGCTTTTGTTTATTCCTTGTTTAGCTTAAAAGTCAAAGAAAAACTATGATTTGGTAGTATTGATATAATCCTTGTCCTGTCCCTCCGACACGTGAGCTGTACAATGCAAATCAGTGGCTATCATATGTTTCGCTTGTTTCCCTGTCACGTGCTTTCGTGCCAAATCGAGCAATGAGTTCGGTACAGATGCAACATCAGCGGAGCTCAACTTCCACTGGTACACATAGCGTGGTGACCCTGGGCAATATTTTACAAAAGTTTGCGTAGCAAGATCCTTTTGTGGTCTCGTTATTTCAATCCCTTCTGGTGTGCATACTAGGGTAATGCCTAGTGCACACATAAGGTCTCTGCCAATCAAATTTACTGGACAACAGTCAGACAGTAAATACTGAAATTTGAATTTTCCAACGAGATTGTCCTCACATTGTAGTGGAACAGTAAATTTTTCTCTGATTATCGCCCCTGAGGCACCCATAGAGTTCACATATCGTCCGCTCATTTTTGGATTGGGCACGAATTCACTTGACATAATGACAGAATTTGTAGCACCCGAGTCTACTAAAAACACAATCGATTTCCCCTGTACCAATAATGTCATTTGCGGCCAAAATCTATATGCTTCACTTGCATATTTAACATATGTCCCTTCTATTGGCCTTAATGTGTTCTCTAGGTGTTGAATAGCGTGCGTTACAGAAGCATTGGTGTCTACGTGTGTCTCACCCATTTGCAGCGTCGGTTGATCATCGTGTGGCAGTGTTGTAAGGCCGGCAAGACGCTCTCCTTCCCCCAACCCGTCCTCGCATCAATCTGCACCTTCATACTGTTCATTTCTGTTTCTTCTGTTTGGACAGTCTTTGATATAATGTCCCTCTTTGCCACAGCCGTGACAAAGGCCTCGTCCAAAATATTGTCCACGTTCCCTTCCTCGAAAGCCTCCTCTCCTTCCTCGATTTCCACGTGTCCTCCCTTAACCCATGTGGGCTAGCATTAGCCGTCTGATTTCTCCAGTAGATGGTCCAAATTGCCTACAGAAAAACATGTTTGCAAATTTGGTGCCACCACTGGATATTTGTGGAAGGTGAACAATCGCTGTAGCCATATCTGCTGAAGTCCAGGGGCGGAAAACGAGTATCGGTCCGTCCGCTCCTGCGACCTCGATCATAGGCATGGAGTTAACAATGGCATTAGAATTGTCCTCTGACCGTACACAGTCCTTAGGTATTTCTTCGTCAGAGTCCTCAAGCATAACGAATGTAAATGGCTTCTTCTTGGGTGGATCTTTCCGTGTTGACATGGAATGTTTTTTCTCTGATTGTCTTTGTGGAGTAGTTTGAATACTCTCCTGTTTTAAGTCTTTCTGTCGTTCTGGCTCGGACCGTGGGTCATGTTGTTTTACCACGTCCGTAAGTAATTGTCGAGCTTCCTCGTAGGGTGGTGGAGGTACAGTGTCCGACGGAAGGGCTATTAGCGGGGTAGCGGCTGCTGGCGGATTGGCGGCCTCAGCGGCGCCCACTGTAGAGCCGGCGGCCTGGGCAGCGGGAACTGGAGGGCCGACGGCCTCTGGAGCTTCCACGGGAGCGGGACCGGCGTGCTGTCGGCGAGGTCGGGGCGGGTTCAGGTCGTCCTCCTCAACCTTAAAACACTGGGACACAGATGAATCTCTCCCTGTCTTTACAACCTGAATTTCTTTTTTAAACTTATCTTCCTTTGCCTTATTCTCTCTTCTCACTGCTTCCTCTTTAAACATACCAAAAGCCTTCCAATCACCTCTAAAACCTTTCTTTCCCTTTTTCTCACTTTCTTCTTCCTTCTTTTCTAACGCAACCTTCAGTTGTTCTATCTGTCTAATACTGAAACTACCGTCAACTGGAAAACCCAATTCAACCCATATTTTAAATTGGTTTGTGCATGCATCGCCATATTTTCCTTTCATAAACGTTATTATGGCAGAATCCATTTTAACATCAATTTCATCTTTAACATTTTTGCTCTTATTATTACCCATTTTACTTCTTCTTGTAAAATTTTTTTTTTTTTTTTTTATTTTTTTTTATTATTAGTTTAATTTTAATACTTCCTAAAACGTTTCAACCTCTAAATCAAGAATTACATAAATACAATTTTCACGTCCCTTTACCCAGCAACTTTCTCTCAGTCCCCAGGTATATTACCTTGGAACCTACAGACCAACCCCTATGACCAAGCTTTATTTACAGACTCCAAATAACTTTACAGTAATTAGAGCTGGAATACTCGCCGATAGCAAGGACTATTATTTACGGCCAAAATTGCTTTACCTTTGGCTTCTCGTCAGAAACTGTGGTGAGTTCTCTTACCCAGAACTTCTTTGCTATAAAGCGGACTCGTGAACTAATATTTATCCAATTCCTATTTATTGATCGATCTATTAATAAGAAGCATCACCATTAAATTCTCTCTTTTTTTTTTTTTTTTTTTTTTTTTTTTTTTTTTTTGTAAAAGTCTAAGTCTCACCGTTCTCCCGTTCTTTTAATAAGTCTCAGCGAAGGATGACTCCGTTCCCAAAGCCAGGCCCCCAACGCTTAACCCTTTTTTCTGGGAAGGTTCTTGGGGTCAGAACTGCGTTCCGAGATGATCAGTCTCCGTGGTTTTCGGGATTCAGAATCTATCCAAACGAGAGACCCTGCAGACAACGCCAAATTGTTATGGAAATTCTAAATATTAGACACGGTGAGACTTAATGATGAAGTTTGATGTAAACGTTTTATTCAACAAGATACTTTCTTACATAGAAAGGGTCAGTCCACACAGTGTTTATGACACTGTTCGGATGGAAAGACAAAATACATTGGTGATGAGCATTCCTATATAGTAAAATGGGAGTGTCCTGTTCCCTATTGTAAAGACACACACTCATATATTGGGTTTAGATTGCGGGCCATTAAAGTGACACTCTTTCCAGGGTTATATTGTCTGCAGACATCCTGTCTCCGGTGTGACCCCTCCAGCCACGGATTATAACCCCTTCAAGATACTTTACGACATGCAGCTGTGGTCAATGGCTAATACATCAACCATACGTGCATTCCAGAATATATTCGCAGTCAATCTAAATCCTGCCATTCTGGAACAGCTGAATCGGACCTTTCAGATCCGTAACCTGCTTCTTCGGCAGGCCCTGGCCGAGTGTTTGGGCACCCTCATCCTAGTGGTATGTTCTTGTGTACAGTGTGTGTGTGTGTGTGTGTGTGTGTGTGTGTGTGTGTGTGTGTGTGTGTGTGTGTGTGTGTGATTCGAGAGCCATACATTATCTTCAGACCAGTGTTTGCATCATGCTTTTTTGTAATCGAGTTAGTCAAGTTTCTCAAGGAATCGTTTCAGCCCTAGTTGACAATATATAAATCCTTTTTTTTTTGCTCTGTCCTCGTTTAAGTTTTTATTATTATAATACCTTATCCGAATGAAATGTACTGAAACTGATGCAGGCCTAAGTGTGACACAAAAATGTAATTTTTATTTTAATTTCAGACACTGTATAGCGCAGTCCACTTGTGCTGCAGCAAGGCAGGTTCTGCGTGCTAAGGCAGTCAGTCCAATTATTGCAACGCATCACATCGCATTTGCTCCAGAAAATGCAATTTCTAGTTGGTTTTTTTCCCCGCTTGCAGGTGTTGCGTGTAAGCACCGTGCAAAGCGGGATTTTAGTGTTTTTCCATGATCTGCAATAGTTTATGCTTCCCAAAAGTAAATGTGTGAATGCTTGAGAAATATGAAGCGTGAGAGTGTGTGTAGAGGGTAATTTGTAGCCGGTGTTTGTTTCAATGTAAGTTTGAGGAATAGCCTAACGTTCTTACAGAAGCCAGGTCTTTTTAAAAAAAAAAAAAATGTTGGCATATGCAATAGATACATTTATTCATTTTTATAGGCATATGAGCAAGGTCGCTTTTTCCCTGTCCGTCCGTTCACTATACTTTTCATAAAAGTACACTATGCCTCTTTGTAGTTTTATTAAGAACGGGCTGCAGCACTCTGAACCATTTGATGTTATGACTGGTGAACCACAAGAATCTAGGACTCAAACACACAACTCTTGGTTGAAAAACTAAGTCTTTACTTGCCAAACTATTGGTCGGTACATGGTAAGGCAATCGTCAGGTTATTCCTCAAACCTATATTGAAACAAACACCGGCTACAATACTATACAAGTACAATACAGGCAAACAAATCCAACAGAGAGAAGGATAAAGGCGTAGTCGCAAAGGCAAGCAGACAACAAAAACGGGGAAACACACGAGAGATCGATAGGGAAAGCTGGAAGGTAGACGCAAAGGTACAAAAACGAACTGGCACAGAGTGAAGGGAAGACACAGACTAAATACAAGCAATCAAGACTATTGAGAAACACACAAGGGCAGGAAGTGAAGCACTAAGGCTACGGTCACACCACATGCAAAAGTGGCCCAAATCTGATTTTATTTTGCTCATATGCGACTCAGGTCTGTTTTTTTTTCATAACAGTGTGAACAGCACAAATCACATGGAATCCAATCTTTTCAATTCAGATTTGGGCCAGTTCCATATGTGGTACTAAATCGGATGCAGGTCTGATTTTTTTGCAATGCGACCTCAGTCTGAACAGTCAATTTGGAATCCATGTGACTTTTACGTCTCTCTAGATCTAGCGCTCTGCATGTGACTTCTTTGTTATTGTTCTTTTGCGCATGCGGGTCAGTTCAGGACCGTGACCAGTTTACACTGGAATCGGATATTTGCAACATTAAAAACGAATAATGTGAACAGCCAAACCAAAAAATCGGATCTGAGCATAAATCCAAATTGAGAATTAAGTTCTGCAGTGTGACCGTAGCCTAAGAAACTGTCATTTTCAACTTTTGAATTGACTTGCTTGGAGATAAAACATTGGAGTAGTCTATGAGACAACTTCCCTGCAGAAATGGGCGCATTCTATATATTTCTGAGACTAGGGACAGTTGCAACACTTTTTGCATTTCTCTCAGTTACTCCAGACTAATTGACATAGACCAGCCAAACTTGTATATATTAAACATATATCTGTCTTCTAATTACCCATACAATTTAAATATGACTACATATGACATATAGTTCACAATATTTATATGAATGGAAGAAGTTAGATGTTGCAACTGTCCCCAACCCTGGGGAGTCGGGACAGTTGCAACATGTTAAAAATGCATACCATATCACTAATTAACTTTTGCTTTTTGTCTTAGCTTCCATCAACAAACTGTGGTAAGAATTTTTATGGTAGAGAATATATTTAAAAGTGTTTTGTTAGTTCAGTGCTGTCCACCAACACAGGAGGACGTAGTAGTGCTGCAGCGGTTACTTTAGGGGGCTGGCCACCGCACTGCCTGGTCGCTGATGGTGGAAATCACATCCGCATTTTCTTGTGGAAATGCATTTCTAGTTTCAAAGGATACATCTACAAAACATGTAGACTGGCATATGTCTCCAATGGCACATGATGTCCATTTGTACTTACAGATAATGCACACAATCTTTGAAAATATTACAAAGAAGGGACTGCATTTTGTCAGGCTTTCATCAAATGTTTCACCAGTATTGTTTCTATTTCCCCAGATGTTCGGTTGTGGTGCAGTGGCCCAGTTGGTGCTTAGCGGTGGATCCCATGGCATGTTCATTACTGTCAATTTTGCATTCGGATTTGCTGCAACCTTGGGACTCTTAGTATGTGGCCAAGTGTCTGGTGGGTAGAATATTTGATCAAAAACATACATACAAGTCCGCTAAGATTCTTTAGAGAGGAGTTTCTATCAATTTGAGGTAGTCACCAAGCATTTGACCACAGGCACACTTTAGGCAGGTCCATTTACAAAGAGTTAATTACTAGAACCACTCACCGTGACAACAGTCATAACAAATGAAACCGTTACAAATATAGAAAATTGCTATTATGATGTGGTCATTTTTAAAAGAATTACAATTTGTCATCGCTTTTGCTTTCCAGGAGGCCATCTTAACCCTTGCGTTACCTTTGCCGTATGTCTGCTGGGAAGAGAACCCTGGAGAAAGTTTCCAGTGTACTTCCTTTTTCAGACCATCGGTGCTTTTCTGGGCGCTGCAGTCATCTTCGGTCTTTACCATGGTAAGTGGTTGGTTCCATGGTGGCAGAGCATTTTCATTCAACTAGTATTTTAATAATAATATATTGTATTATGTGTTTGAACTGTCATTCCAGCCACATTACTAAGGTTATCAATATAAACAATTAGGAATGTAACGATAATTCGCGAGACAGTTACATCGCAATGCAAATATGTGACGATTCAAATTGGTAACATGAAACATGAATTGCGATACAAAGCTAAACGTTGGCTCGTGCGCTAGCGGAGGCTAACGCTAACTGTTTTATGTACAGTGGCTTGCAAGAGTATTCAAACCCCTCGAAACTTATCAGATTTATCTGGATTACAAATGACACATTGAAATTTTGTTCTGTTTAATATTTTATGTCAAAAGACTGACCCTCAAAATGAATTATTTAAAATGACATTAGTTTTATGTTAGAACATTTTTGTAAGAAAAATAACTGAAATATGCTGTTTACATAAGTATTCAACCCCTGTGCTTTGGAAGCTACAAGTTGACACAAATTAAAAATATTGTCCTAATATTGCCCCTAGGACACTGTGGGCCTTACAATTGGCCTCATCTCTAAAACATTAGAACATCTCACATTTTCTGGATAACCCCCCCTCTCAGTTTAATGATCATTGTTCAGACTGAGAATCTGAAGGGAAGGTGTGAAATGAAGACTAAAGAGCATTCTAGGGAGGTTAGAGATAAAGGAATAGACATGCAGAATCTATCCCATCGAGAATCTGTGGCACTGTTTAAAAGTTGCGGTCCACAAGTGTCATCCAACCAACCTGAACAACCTGGAGCAAATCTGCCAAGAAGAATGGGCATAAATCACTCCCAAACAGTGTGCAAAGATGGTAGATACTTACCCCAAAAGACTTAAGGCTGGGCCTGGTTCTAGCCTGCTATGGTTGTAGTGGGCTGACATATTTATTAGGTGGGCAATCTGGTGGAGCACCCACTTGGCAGATAGTCTAGTCGATAGAGCAGCGGGCTTGAAGCCAGAAGATTGCCGGCTCGCGGCTTGAACTAGTTGATAATGATTCCTTTTTTTTTTTTTGCAATCTTAATTTATATTTAATACTAATTTGTTCCAATGCATACACGAGTTAGAGCAGGTTATGCGTTTGAATGTGTGGTTTTTCAGGACCAGTACTGTGTATGCATTAACTCGCTTTGGCCTTGCCGTGTGCGCAGTCATGATTAGAGTTCAGAGTTGGTATATAGAGCCTAAGTCCGCCCCTTCCCATTTACCGCAATGGGACCTTATTTGGGAAAAAATATGTACGGTAGTCAAGGGCGAGAGACAACTTACCTTTTGATCTCGAATTAATTGTGGCATGAAGTACACATGATGTTTGTCAATTTAAAAGATAGTTTTGCACGTCAAGAAAGTCGCAGTTTGTCGTAACCCTTTTGAAGTATAAGACTGTCAAAATACGTAATTAGAAAGACTACAAACCCAACAGTCATGTTAGGGCTAGCGTTAGCTAGCTGACTTGACTCTTTTAACACTCACCAAAACCTTGTAGAGCAGGTTCCGTATGCTAGCTTTTACTGAACCCACTAACTCTCCTTTTGCATAGCTGCTGCTCTTATCGTGGGCAACTTGTAATGATTTTCACGTCTTTTAATACTTTTCCCCTTGTTCTAGGAAAAAGAGCTCAAATGTGCCAAAGTGACTGGTGACGTACACTGTGCGAAACGAGAGATGTAGTTCATTGAGAAGGCTTACACAAAACTCAACATTACTTTAATGTTTTACGACAAACTGCAACTTTTTTGACGTGCAAAAGAATCTTTTAAATTGACAAACATCATATGTGTAATTCATGGGACAATTCAAACGGGATCAAAAGATAAGTTCTCTCTTGCCGTTGACTACCATACATATTTTTTTCCAAAATAAGGTTCCATGGTGGTAAACCGGATGGGGCTGTCTATAGCAACACCCTTCCTCCCTCCGAATGTTGCCGACACTCTTGTGCAACGTCCTCAGAGCTCTGTTTGTTTGTGCCTGAACATGACGAGAAGAGGGGGTTAGAAGTGGTCATTGTTGGGGGCAGGCTTTAGCGGGCTTTTTTTTAAAGAGCTACTGACAGATATACATTTTGGCATTGAAAATTTACTGTTAGAGCATGAGTTTCCTATAAAAATACTGACTGGAAAAATTTGTATAAGTATCATTTGTAATCCAGACAAATCTGATCAATTTCAAGGGGGTTGAATACTTTTGCAAGCCACTGTATATACTTTGTGTTGTGATATCTGTCATAGTTTTATAAGGTCATGATTGCCATAACTATGTATGACAGACTCAGGTGTAAAATGCGGTTTCATAAATAGGTAAATGTTATTGAAAAAATTGTTTCTGTGGTCTCTAGGACAGCTGTCCTGTTCATATGCGGCTCTGTTGCCCTGGTAACGAGTGCCAACCTCGCATGAGAGTAAACTGTATTCCTGTTTTATAAATGGAATCAGATTGTTGTGTGTGATTTCAGAATATGATAATGTGTAGACTTGTGAATTGTTTTTCATAATTTATTCCCCACCTCAGAAATAACGTGTAGTTTCTGTCGCAGAAATAATGAAAGGAATGTTTTTCAGTCATAATTTGTCTTCAATGTAATTTTATTTTTTATCGTGAGAAAATCGTATCGCAAATCCAGTATCGTGAATCGTATCAAATCGCGAGTTGAGTGTATCGTTACATCCCTTTAAACAATATATTGCATAATTAGTTTGTCAGATGATGACCATCATGAACAATGGTGTAACCAGCTCATCTTGAATCTTTCTGTACTTTTAGATGCCCTGTGGTACTATACAGGGAAGGATACACTTACTCTTGTTGTTTATGGACAGAATTCCACGGCTGGGATATTTGCTACTTACCCGGGCAAACATCTTAGCTTTGGCAATGGCTTTTTTGACCAAGTAAGACCTGAGTCATGTTGTAAATATCCAAATTTGACAGTTTAACAACTGGATTGCTCTAGACAAACTCTGATATAACTTCTCACCTAGCTACCAACTTGCATGATAATAACATCTGCAACTGTCTTTGTTATAGGTGATTGGCACCACAGCCTTGATTGTCTGTGTCCTAGCCATCATAGACCCCTACAACAACCCACTTCCCCAAGGATTGGAGCCCCTCACCGTGGGACTTGTGGTGCTGGTCATTGGCCTGTCTATGGGCTTTAACTCTGGCTATGCCGTCAACCCTGCCAGGGACTTAGGACCGCGCCTGTTCACCGCTGTGGCTGGCTGGGGCAATGAAGTCTTCACGTGAGTAATTGACCTACTGCAGCCTGTACACAAATGTATGCCATCAAATCTACCTAACATCATGCAGGCCTGAAAGAGTTGTCTTATTTAACTACATATGTACGTCTGATGACGTAGGTGAACTTGATTGATGATTCTTATCCAATAATATAACATCTGTCAATCTTTTCTTTGTCAGTGCCAGAAATGTTTGGTTTATTGTGCCCATCTTTGCCCCATTCCTGGGCACCATCATTGGGGTGTGGATCTACCAGCTGATGGTGGGCCTTCATCTGGAAGGAGAGTTTCGTGACTTACAGGCAAGAGCATTGAAGTAATTGCGGATGAAGCTCAGCAACATCAGCACTAACAATATGTCCAAAGAGATGGCATAAGATCCTCTGGATGACATGGGGTGACATGTATGGCACTTCAATCTCAACCTGGTCTCAATATTCTAGTTTCTATATCAATACAGTTTATTGAGCTAGATGTATTCATATAGACAAATTTACATATGTATCGCAATCATTACAAGTTTCGTTTTTTCATAGTCCTAACATTTTCAATGTAAAAGGTCATTTTGTTTTGTGGTAAAATGCCACATGTTGCATTTTTTATTTTATCCTGTTCAAATAAAAATAATAAATACCAATACCTTTTTGGAACACAAAAGCTATTTTGGTTATAGATTGTAACCTCCATAAGGACAGTCTACTGATTCTACTCTGTCAATAATACAGATTATTTTGAGACACATCCAATTTCTGGTAAAACAAATCCACATTCACGTGATCTGGTATTATCTCAGATAATTACTTATCCTTGGTCCTTGGTATGAACAATGTGGACATTACAACCAACCATTGTTATATTTCTCCACCAGAGTCATTGACTTTAAATGTATTAGTTTTTTTGTGTGCATATAGTATATAATAACCTGCAAATTATTGTCTTTACATCATAAATATACCGATTTATGACCCAAAATAATTTGGTGACAATTTTTTTTTCGTGTATTGCCTTGGTTCAAGAAAAAAGTTATCAAACTACATTCTCTTCAAGGTCATAGTTTGGCTCTTTAAATATATAACTGAAATCTGAGTTTTATTTGTAAATAATTTATATCTTAAATCTTAAATCTGAAATATTTAACACAAATTATATATTCAATTTATATCTTAAATCTTTGTTTAAAACTGAAATATTTAAAACAAAACTATTAATTTTCCATCTTATATTATTTTCATCTACATTTTTTTTTTTATTATCTCAAGTGTCATGTTACCAAATAATTTGAGCCCAAATGGTTTACTTATTATCACCAATGCATATACCTAATTGAGCACCTCTAAAAAAATACTTCAGTTTCAGGACTTTCAATTACATACACATCAGCCTAGAGGCCAATTAAATCTAATGACTGCAGTCAAAGTCTGTTGTTGCAGGTCATTAGAGGGTATACCTGGCATTTTACCCCCAGATCTGTGGTATTCCTTGGCAGCACCGATGCAACTTTCATCTTAGTTTTTGGCTAGCCGCACCTCTAAGTTACAGCAGCCAAAACGCTCTCCCCAGACATTCAATAAAGCATTCTACTGAGAACAATATATTGACAATTTGACATGAGCAGACATCGTATGAAGTGGATTCTCAGGATTTAGCTTTTACAGCATATTTCCTCTTGTCAGCCATCCTCATTCTTATTATTGTAGTTACATACACAGACACACACACTTCAATCAGTCAGGTACCTTTCATAAAGTGGAGTAAAAGTGCCATCCTTCCACTCGATCAGGATCTCTCCTCTCTGTAAACTTGGTGAGGAATAGGGCTGGGACAGCGAGACATTTCAAGGGGCAACGTGGGGTCAGTTGAAGGTGGAGTGTTGTCGACCTGAAAATGCATGGGTCATGGAATCGGATCCCTACAAGGTTTTACAGAACATGTGCCTAAAAAGTTGTAAACAAAGTTTGGTCTCACCGATTAAAGTAAACATTGAGAATGAGAATCACAGTGAGAGAGCAGAGCAGAGGAACTCAGTACCAAAAAGGTCACCTTCCAGCCCAGTCCTATACAACCATTGTGAAACACGGTTATACCAAGGCCTCACAGAAACCCAGCCATGGTTAACCAGCAACCCATAACTTACTTTACAAGGGCCCCTTACAAAAAATCCTTTTAAAACTGTGTAAAAGAATGTGAACTGAAAATAAAAGCCTATTGAAACGCCTTCTCTTTTGCATTACAATGCACCCACTGTTAAATTACTTGCCTCTTCTTTTCATCTACTGCCACCTACTGGTGAAAAGTGCAGAGAACCGTTTGTTTATACAGGGGTAACCGTCTGAGATTATCTCTTAGTGCCCTGTAAAAGGCAGAATATAAATTGAGACAAACATGACATCATATTATAAATAATAAAACATTTGTTGAATATATGATATTTAAGATTTAATCAAAATAAGAACACTTCAACTCATCCTCCAATAAAACTTTAAATTGAAATTGAACCAAACTGCTATTTTCAGTTCCTGTTGAATCTGTTGGACAGTTGCTTGTTCCGTTTATCTGGAGCAAAATTCACAAGTTCTGCTTTAACCTTTGGGCTTTCAAGGACATTAAACGGTTAGGTCTGCTTTAAGAGGGATGTAAGGTTAAAATGTAATTTGCTGTTTAAAATGTTGCTTTGTAAACAAAAAAGAGGCAATGTTTTTATGGTATTGGCCTATAAACACAACATCTGATTCATAATACTTGAAACATGCTGTTACATAAAGTAACACAGGGCAGTTATGGATTTACTTTCAAGCTCACCATAGTCCATACTGAAGTATATCATAGTGGGGTCTTCAGGTGTCTTGGTGCTTTGAGGCACAGAGGCGAAGCCCACATCTCCGATAGTTGATCCAGCCCCACCATCTACTGAAACTGAAGGAGAAAACAAGTATAAAATGGGTCAAGTTTAATGCCCTCAGCTAAATGTCTGGTCTGGAAGCTTTTTTTGGCTCAATTGCATTAGCCTATTCACTGTCTAATAATTGATTATGAATGCCTCTGACCAAAAAAACATAATGGGAAACAAACTTTTCTTTCTCTTGAAATAAAAGTTTCAATGTTTTATGTTTTTTTGGTCAAAGCGATGAGCTGCAGCAACACACTTTCCAACCAACAAGCCTGCTCTATAGGCAATATTGATTAAAGAGCACTCCGATGAATGAGCTCTATATCAAGATAATTTGGCGGTTTTCTAATCCAATGCTTTTTTGCAAGAAATGCTGCCAATATCCTTTGTGTTGCAGGTATACCTGAAAGCATTACGCACAACACATTGTCACAGGGTGTCATGAAACCAACATTGCCGCTCCTCAAAGACCAAAAAGGCATAGATGGAGAAATCGCTATAGAATATACTATGGTCTTCTAAGATAATGGTGATGGCAAGTCTGTGAGTCTGATGCTAATTTGAGTTGATTCATGCAAAATATTTTATTAGGGTTATAATTTTCCCTTTAACGTAAAACGTGGAAGCAAAAAAGACACAAGGAATGGCATGAGTGTCAAAGTAGTTTGATATCATTCTAGTTTTACAATGGTATCTTCTCTTTTGTCTTACTTGGCAGAGGCTGACTGTTTTTATGCAGCTTCAATGAAAGTCCATGGCTGTTGTTGTAGCCTGATCTCTCACCGGAACACAATGAATGGTTCCCCATCGTTCTCCACTTGCTGGCATGCCATGCCTGATGCTAGTTGACTCTGTAGAGGGAAGAGAGGAAAGATAAGTCATCTTCGCTTCAACCCTGGGTGGCACATACCCTTGATTTTCCAGCCTTTCATGCCATTGACAGGAACTTTGCAGTAGAAAAACACAACTAGCTAGTAACTTAACTTTAGTGTTGCACCTGGTCAGGGGTGCCGCCAGGCAATCGGGCCCCACTACCCTAGGCCATGCCAACTGCGCAACTGATGTAACTACACCTTCAGAACCCAATGGATCCATTCAAAGCTTTAAATAACTACCTTTGCAGGCTTGCAACTCTCTTGTAGTCAAGGGCTCCAGACTAAAATTTAAATTTTTCAGTTAGTAGCAGTACTACAAAAACTTTTTTTATATGAAATCAACGGAAAAATCTTAATCTAAAAACGGTATTGCATGAGAGACAGAGAAAGAAATGCTGCCAGTGGGTAGGCCAATTTCAAAAGAGCATAATAAATAATCAAACTAAATCGGCCAACTGTTTGACTAAACAATGACTTTAGGATTTTAAACAACGGCACCCTGACTGCCATCGGGATGAAATCCTTGGACCCATTATCAGACCCTACGCTGGTGCAGTGGGTCCTGGGTTCCTCCTGGTGCACGACAATGCCCGGCCTCATGTGGCGAGAATATGCAGGCAGTTCCTGGAGGATGAAGGAATTGATACCATTGACTGGCCCCCACGCTCGCCTGACCTAAATCCAATAGAACACCTCTGGGACATTATGTTTCGGTCAATCCGACACCGCCAGGTTGCACCCCAGACTGTCCAGGAGCTCAGTGATGCCCTGGTCCAGATCTCGGAGGAGATACCCCAGGACACCATCCGTCGTCTCATTAGGAGCATGCCCCGAAGTTGTCAGGCATGCATACAAGCACGTGGGGGCAATACACAGTACTGAGTACCATTTTGAGTTGCTGCAATGGAATTTCAGCAACATGGACTAGCCTGCCGCATAATTTTCTGACTTTTATTTTCGGGGTGCCTTTGAATTCAGCCCTCTGTAGGTTGATAATTTTCATTTCCATCAAACGATGTGGCATCCTTTCGTTCCTAACACATTACCCAGTCCATATTAGTATAGATATCCAGCATGATCTTTTCCCCCATTGAGATCTGATGTGTTTTCAAAGTGTTCCTTTCATTTTTTTTAACAGTGTACATAAACTTCAAAATGTGATGCTGAGACATGTCCAAATCAGCCCAAGAGTGTTTTGAAGTAGTGTACGAACAGCATTTTTTTTAAAATGGCTATTTGTAAATGGGCATAAAGTGAGATACCTCCAGACAGTCCTGAAGTGAAAATGTAAACTTTGTCTGTAAAAATCGGGTTTGTAACCTGGGGCTAATTCATGTTCAATGATCTGTTAAGAGATGACTTTATAGGTTGTTTTCCTTGTGTTATCCTCTCACACAATTGTGCAAATACAAATATTTGACAAATAAATAATCATAATTGGTCGTGTATTGTAACTTATTACACATTTTATTGGTTAGGGTTAAGGCAAATTGTTTAAGAAAACTGATACCATCTTGCAACTACAATACAGCAGTCACTGGGTATAGGGTAGTCACTACTGAGTTTTTTTATCTCACAAAAAAGATTGTTCAGGATATCAATTACAAAGATCATTGTTGATTAAATTAAAGTGTAACTTCATCAATCAAGTAATCATGAAGTCAATATAATTAAATAAGTACATTTTACATGTGAAAAATCACACTTTAATTTGGATTAATGCAACTTATTATTTAACTGTTACAAAATACATGGAAATAACGTATAGAAAATTACTTGCTAATAGTAAAAAATAAAAACGTATGTGTTACGTTAGGAAATAAATTACTTATAATAAACTATATAGAATTTGACTGTAGTTTTTTGTATAAATGTGTGCCTTAGATATGACATCACATCAGATATGGTATATATACACTCACTGGCCACTTTATTAGGTACACCTTACTAGTACCGGGTTGGACCCCCTTTTGCCTTCAGAAAGCATTATCCTACTGGAAGTGGCAATTAGCAGATGGGTACACTGTGGTCATAAGCGGATGGACATGGTCAGCAACAACTCAGGTAGGCTGTGGCGTTTAAACGATGCTCAACTGGTACTAGGGGGCCCAAAGTATGCCAAGAAAATATCCCCCCACACCATTACACCGCCACCACCAGCCTGAACCGTTGATACAAGGCAGGATGGATCCATGCTTTCATGTTGTTTACGCCAAATTCTGACCCTACCGTCCGAATGTTGCAGCAGAAATCGAGACTCATCAGACCAGGCAACATTTTTCCAATCTTCTATTGTCCAATTTTGGTGAGCTGACAGTAGTGGCACCCGGGGTGGTCTTCTTGCTGCTGTAGCCCATCTGCTTCATGGTTCGACGTGTTGTGCGTTCAGAGATGGTCTTCTGCATACCTTGGTTGTAACAAGTGGTTATTTGAGTTACTGTTGCCTTTCTATCATCTTGAACCAGTCTGGCCATTGTCCTCTGACCTCTGGCATCAACAAGGCATTTTCGCACAAACTGCCGCTCACTGGATATTTTCTCTTTTTCGGACCATTCTCTGTAAACCCTAGAGATGGTTGTGCGTGAAAATCCCAGTGGATCAGCAGTTTCTGAAATACTCAGACCAGCCCGTCTGGCACCAACAACCATGCCACGTTCAAAATCACTTAAATCACCTTTCTTACCCATTCTGAAACTCTGTTTGAACTTCACCAGGTCGTCTTGACCTGTCTACATGCCTAAATGCATTGAGTTGCTGCCATGTGATTGGCTGATTAGATATTTGCGTTAACGAGCAGTTGAACAGGTGTACCTAGTAAAGCGGCCAGTGAGTGTATATTTGTAATACACACACACTTCTTTTATATACATACACAAGAAGCACCAAACATGTCCATTATTAATGGCTCATACTCTTTTTCAAAGGGGTCTCAAACAAAAAGAAGGGTATATTCTATTCACACATATGAACAATAAATCGTGCTGGTGAGTGGTGTGTGCCAGACAGTAACAGCGCTCAAGCACAGTATAGTGAAATTAATCCATACATTCCAAATCAAACATATATGAAAAGACAAAGTTACCACAATAAGAAAAACAAATCGCACTACAAGCTTCTGTGCAATAAAGCTAAAACTCATTCATAATTTTTTTTTTACTGGGGATTAGCTTTACCATACCTTGCAACATTTCCCAACTTGTTTCAGTAAATATAAACAAATAATAATATAAGAGCATATGGCTATTGCTAGCTAATTGTGAATTCCAAATTTGAAGTTTCATTTAGCTTTGTTGTTAATACAGATATTAGAGAGAGAGAGAGAGAGAGAGAGAGAGAGAGAGAGAGAGAGAGAGAGAGAGAGAGAGAGAGAGAGAGAGAGAGAGAGAGAGAAGTACCAGGCCAGGCAGGGAAAAAGGAGTGAACAGGTAAGCATATGCACTATGAGCTGTAATGTTACATTAAAGAGCACATCCTTCTGATTTGAGCATTGCTTTAAACCAATTTCTCCCATTGCTCATTTCAAGTGTACTAACAGTGTCCTTTTTTAAGTTAAGATGCTCCATTTAGTGGTTGTCAACATAGGTACCAGAGACAGAGAGAGACCTGTGCGCTTTAATGTCATTGAGTACATCTCATTGAGTACATCCTTCTGATGAAATTGTAAAAAAAAAATAAAAAAAATAACCAATTTCACATGTGCAAGACCAAGACCAAAACTAGACAAATATGCTTGTCAGTGACATAGTGGTTGTCCATACAAAATGTCTAGGGGCGACCCTGAGCAGCCTATATTGTGTAGAATGTCAGGAAATGCGATGAAAAATTTAAAAACATTCTGGGGTAGGACTGCCAAATTTATGTCCCCACCATTTTCCAAATCAAACCCACGCCCTTGTATAAGTGTGATTAATTTGATTTATTTGCATATCTGATAGCTAGACATGAAACAATTCCAGTGGGGCACAGTAGCAGTGAATCAGACCACATTCCTTCTAAGCAAGACAGAGGAGCAACTGTAAAGGCTCCAGTATACTTCAAGAGAAAGCGAGGTTTTCTTGTTGGCTTTGATGGTATACTTTCGCTTGTTCGCCGAAACTGTGACGGTATGCTTGTTCGCTTCAAATTTGAGTTTGCAGTAGCTTACACCCCAATACAGCAGGGGGAACCAAACGTTACGGACCGCAACAAAACATTACCAGTGGTTTCGAGTTTTAAAAGTGTTAATATTTTTTGACTTCTTCGGTTAAGCTGCTGTCAAAAGTATTCATCGTTTAAGATACAATTCCAAACTTTTCAAAATAAGTGCTGCAGTGACCAAAACGAACAGTAAATGTTGTACCCGGAAACCAAACGTAGCCATCCAAAGCTCAAGTCAGCCCAGGCTACCACCCAGCATATATTTCGACCAATCACATAGGATGTTCGCCGCTGTTCGCTTTTGCCGCGTTCGCCGAGCTAGAAAAAATAGGCTGCGCAGTTCCAGGCGAATGAACATCCAAAGCGACGTCACTTTGCTGATTTTTGTTCGCCTACCCCCGGCGAAAGCGAACTATTTAGCTTTCGCTTTAAGTATATTGGAGCCTTTAAGGTATAATATGCCAACTCTAGAGAAGCCTAATACTATGGCTGAGTCAAAAGCAGCTACCTTCATGAAATTAATGTAGAAAAGAGAATGAACTGATATCAACCATAGACTCTTATTTTGCATTAAATGAGCTAGAGTGAGAAGGAGCTACAGGGGGTAAAGGGAGGAATAAGATGGAGGTGGGTTAGAATCTTCAGACAGCGGCTCTGCACTCATTGTTGGGGGAAGATTATAAGTAGAGGCAGTTGTGGATGGGTCATACAAAGGAGGTGCAATTGGAACTGAATTAAACATGGGGGCTGTTGGTTGTATGTGATCCAAGACAGGATATCCAGGTGGTAGAAACACTGGGGCAGAAGGAGGTGGATGAACCACTTGAGATGACCCAGATGATTGAAATACCGGAGGAGGTGGATATGGGGATGTCGGATGAGGGAGCTGCTGATAACCCTGCCCTATGGATGAAAGCTGAGCAGTGTGCATGAGTGGTGGAGCCAGGAAATTGTTTGAATATGCTGGGTTCACCACAGTAGCTGAAGGTTCATAAGGCTTTGCTACCGGAGGATAACTCCCAAAGGGGTTGGAGGCAGGAAAATCACTGTGGCTTGGCGCACCATTATGGAGCAGGACAGAAATACAGTTTTCAGGGATGATGGCAAACATGAACTTGACAGTTGGATCAGAAGCAAAACTTAAATCCAAGTATACCTGAAAAATAATAATAAAGAGAAACTGAGATTTTATAATTGTACATTTAAACTGCCTAATGTATGGCATTTATTTAATAGCTACAGTAGAAAGTTCATATTTGTACAATTCTATCTATTATACCTTTAGTTCGTACGTCACAGAGATAATGTCACAGTTCTGAATCGAAAGGCACAGGTCAGAAGGAATCTTCAAAGGACAGTTAACCGTTTTTTTAGTCCTGGATGGGATGGTTTGTCCAACCAATTTGCAGACCGTGAAGCTTTCATACTTTTTCGAACCCGAGGCACTATATTGTATTTTTCTTTTCAGGCTGAAATTAGGTGTCATCTCTTTGGATGATATATTGTCGATATCTGCAGTGATATGTACAGTCTCACCTATTCGAAAGAAGAGAGCAAGACGACAAATGAAAAGATAAGCACAATAGTACCACTGAATCACATGGTAATGCTGATGAACACTGTTTATCCTACATGTACATCAATATGTGAAATGACAAATAATATACGGTATGTTTTATGCACACATTATTGACCAGACAGATACCTTAACAAATAACATAGTTTGTCAGATTAATTTTGGGGTTACCTGGAGCGTAAGCCACCCTGTCCAGTTTCACATTAATCTTTACTTGTCCTGAAGAGAAAAGCCCCGTGCCCTTTTGTTTTGCACTGTGCTGAGGGCACTAGAATTCACCAGATGAAGTTACAATACACATTTTACTCCATCTATTTCCAAATGAGATAACATCAGATAATAATAATAATATAATAATCATCTATATATAATTGGCTTAGCTGCATCTTACACACCATCATGGGGCCGAGGTTGGGGACACCCATTTTAGAGACAAAGCTGAGCACCTTCTCAACAGTACGGTCCAATCGCCAACTTCTTGAGATCTTGGCTTCAAGCATGTACACTATCTCGCCATGATTACCTTTAAAAGATGATGGCATGTTGCTGTGTTTGGGCGAAAAAAAATAAAGCATTATCTAACAGATAATTGGAAAAGGACAGCCTCACAGTACTTTTGAGGAAAAGCTGATCACAAATTGTCTTATACCGTATGTCAAATAAATGTACACGTTTCTGTTAAAATATATCAAACTTACCTGACAGGAATTTGAAAGCTAAATGAATAAACATGGATGCCTCGGGGAAGGACGGTTTCTGCAATAGAAAACAATCTGATGTCAGTTTGTACATTTTAGGCAACATTATAGGCAAGATGATAACTGAGCCTATTCCTGCCCCACCCCGAACGATACCTAGTTAGAAGATTATGTATTCTTGAAGTTAGAACCAGGGCTTTAACGATTCTGCCCCACTTGAAGCCAAAATGGCACCGGTAGTGGACAATCAGTGACCTACTGGTGCCAAAAACTCTGCTACCATCAAACTTACCATTCGACTGCTAAGCAAATCGGATTTTAGTAAATGCAGAAATCCGTTGACTAAAGCAATCACTTGCTTTTAGGATTTTCTATTCATTTACACAGGGTTCACTGACAGATACTACGTGTCCTTTGCAGCAATGCCATTTTAACAATGCATGTAATGAAATGAAAAATAAATTAAATTAAATGCGCAATAAATAAAATATTAAAGATCATCAAATGCGAAAAATGTGTTGGAATCCATATCAAAGTAGCTATATAGTCTGTCCAATACAAAGCCTCACAGCAATCAGTCCTCCACAGAGGGGCTAGCATTCAATGCATAGCCTATTGTCAGTAAAATTCATACAGAATATGAACCTTGGACTGATGTGCAAATGGGATTGATAGACGGACTGTTGGAAGAGTCTCCTCTGGGGCTTTGGGCTGCTCCCAAGTAGTTGCGCAGATGACGACCACGAGGACGTAGAGAAGGGTGTGGCTGCCCGATCTGTTACGCAGTGTTCACAATTCATCCGTTGCGCTGGCGCACTACGCACTGTCATGTCCGTTACAGCGTGCGTGTGGTCCGCACTCAACGCAAGTCAAGTGTTGACGAGAAGACAGCTTTCGTGCTACCGCAGCCAAGCTAGTCGGAGAGGCTGCTTGCTTAGTGATAGCAGACAAAGTTACAGTGGATAGTAACACAAGTAATTTTAACAATCTTTTATAATAAGCATATATTATTATTATAAGGTTATAAATATTCAAATGTTAACTGATTCCATTATATCGCTATATTTCATGTGTATTTAACGACAGTACAACAGTAAACAGTTCGCGATAGAGGTAGAATTTCACTTCCTGTTCATTTCAACGGTCCGCTCTGACGCAAAAGTTGGAAAAATCCAACGTGTCCGTCAAGATTTTGCAACGGAAACCGTTGTCCACTAGGGGGCCAGCCCGTCACGAAGTCCCCATAGAAATGAATGGACTTCCGGCGCAACGGACCAGCGCAACGGATGAATTGTGAACAGGGCGTTACCGGGGCCGATGTGTTACGGGGTCCGTTGACCTATGATTTACTTCCGGCGCGCACAAATACACGTCATCAGGTTTCGTGAACTGGGACTCCTGGCCATTCCACGTTCCAAACTGAAGCTCAGAGGTTCTTGTGTTTGCAGTCAGGGCTCATTTTTGTAATAGCCGTCTGTCGATGTTTTTCAAATCTTAGCTCGAAACATATTTCGATTCATTAGCTTTAGAAAACGTTGTGGTTTTCTATGCACTTAGCTTGTATATCACAACAGTTTGTTGTGTTTGATACTGTATTCGAATGTAGGCTACTGTAATGTTTGTACAGCATTTTAGTCAACTGTTTTAAACGTGCTCTATAAATAAACATGTTTTGATTACTTACATATACGAGTTTATTATATAGATTACACATATTAATATATGGCCTTTAGATTTATTTATATAAATACTGATAGCGTCTTTTCCCGCATCCTTTTGCAGAATATTTTAATAATAACCATGCGCTGTAGCCATAGTTTATTTTTGTAAGCTAATGTCTTTCTTTTGTGGAACAAGAGGAGTATCAGAGATTATGATAGGGGAATATTAACCTACTCAAGGGGGGCCTGTTGAAGCGTTTTCAAAAACTAACAAATTAATAATGATCGGTCCTATCTTGTAGCTCCAAAAGTTAAGGTAAACGAAAATGGTGAAAGCTAAAGCTAGCGTTCTTTCACACTAGGTTTGTGAGCAAAAGCCTCAAGATGGCATATAACGGTATTCAAAATGGGGAGGTGAGCAGTCATAACTTTGCAGGCTCATAGAAAAAAGTTTTACATTAGTATTTAGTCCTTAACTTGTAAACCTGACAAGTAATAGCTCGTTTATTTTACGCATTAAGATACTTTTGCAACTTATAGAGGCAGAAAATACTTTATTTCTGTAGTTACCAGTACTTTGTGAAACCACGTGCTTGCTAATATGACTGACCATGATTACAACCTAGTAGCTTTAAGCGAGGCGTGTGATGATGCAGATATTCATGACATCTGCGTGGATAAGGGACAAAAAATTAATTGGGCCCACACGCCACCCAAAGCACCAAATCCAAAGAAGACTAAGTCCCCAGGTGATGGGCATACACAAACGACCAAGGACAACACAAGTGATACGATTCTCCAGGCAATACAAGCCTTGTCCGGAAAAATGGACGAACAAACAGAGCTGTTAAGAAAATTTGAAAAACGCATTGAAGCCAACACCGAAGCAGCCAAAGAAAATAAGAAAGACATCTCTGTGCTTCAAAAAAAGATTGGGGATCTCCAGAAAGATAACACCCTTCTACGAAGAACTTGCGAGGAGCAAACTCGTTATAAAAGGAGGTGGAATCTACGGATGAATGGTCTCCCTGAAAAAGAAGGAGAAAACCCAAGAGAAGTTGTAATCGGGATACTTACAAGAGTTGTTCCGCTGTCTGTTGAAAAGCTGCGTGACACAGTGGACACTGTCCATCGGCTGGGGATAAAGAGTAATGCTGCTACCGGCTCCAACACACCGCGGTCAATCATAATTCAGTTCGGAATGAGGACTGTACGAGACGAAGTCTGGAAAAAGTCCAGGGATGCGAGAGTCTGCAGCGAGATGCACATTCGTTTCAAAGAGGATTTCTCCAAGGAAGACCGGGAGGCTCGCTCTAAGCTGTGGCCTCTGGTTCAAGAGGCTAGGAGGAAGGGAAAGAGAGCCTTTTTGAAGGAAGGTTATGCGCTGATCGACAACAAAAGAGTGGACCCGGAATAATGTTGTAAAATTTTTTTTTTCTTATCAAAGAAAAAGAGAAGAAAGAGATAAAACAAGAAACATTAAGACTTATGTCGCCAGTACAGTTATGCTGAAGTTCTCGGTCAAATGTTCTCAGGATCTGACTTTTCTCAGGTAATTTTCAAACTGTTGCGAGCTGTTGCACTAAATATGTTTGTTTACAAAGGACTACCTTACTCATTCCTGCGCATCGTTATAACATTCTTCTGCGCATTTCCTTAATATTTCTATCTTCATCTGTTCAATGTTATCTTTTATATCTTTAAATGCTAGGGGGCTAAAAAACAATGTGAAACGTAAGGCAATTTTTCTTTTTTGTAAGGAGCAGAAAGCAAATTGTGTTTTTTTGCAAGAGACTCATTCTGTGGAGGCAGACACAAAATTTTGGAAATTACAATGGGGGGACGCAATTTATTTCAGTCATGGAACATCTCATTCGGCTGGAGTGATGATTTTATTTAACAGGGTGCCTGGAAATATAATTGACCACAGGAGTGATACTAATGGTCATTGGCTAATGGTTGTGACTGATATTAATGAAACTAATTATATATTGGTATGTATTTATGGGTATAACAGAAAGATTCAAAATAATAATTTTCTCTCCACTTTGTGCAAAAAAATTGAAGAATGGAAAGTGCTGTATACCACTGATAAGATTATAATCGGAGGGGATTTTAATTTAGTTTCTGATGAGTGGTTAGATCGTCTTCCTTTAAGGGGACATTGTCATAACTTTAATGAACCTATTATTCACTTGACCTCGAAACTTAATTTAACTGATTGTTGGAGATTAAATAATCCCTCAAAGTCACAATATACCTGGTTTAACTCTTCTAATAATGGTCAGTGTTCTAGGCTAGATTATTGGTTGATCTCAAACATTTTGGCCAATAAGGTTTCAAAGTGTGAAATTTCAGCCTCACCTTTGACTGACCACTGCGTAATCTCCTTATCCTTCTCACTGTGTAACTTCAATCCAAATCTTAAACCTATATGGAAATTCAATAATAATCTTTTAGAGAATACAGACTTTTGTAGAAAGATCAGAAAATTGATAAAGGAAACTCTTGCCTTGGATATGTCATCTCTAATTAGATGGGAATGGTTCAAATTTAGTGTGAAACAGGTTGCGATAAATTCAAGTAAATACTCTTCTAGAATAAAGAAACAAAAACAGCAAGAGTTAATTAGTGAAATGAATAGACTATTTTGTAAAGCTGAGCTGTCTTTGGATGATCATATTGAACTGAACAGTGTACAAACTCAATTAGACAATATGTACATGGAAAAAGCAAAGGGAGCTTTTATTCGTTCCAGAGCCCGATGGATTGAGCAAGGAGAGAAAAACTCCTCCTATTTCTTTAATTTGGAAAAACAGAGACAAATAAAAAAGAAAATTCTGAAACTGCAAATTAACGATGTTACTATAGAAAATCAAGACCAACTTAATGAGGAAATTAGAGGTTTTTACAGCAACTTATATACATCCAATTTTTCCAAAGAAGATTGTGTTACCTTTTTTGGTATAATTACAGAATTCAAAAAAACAATGAATGATTCTTTTAAGCAGCATATGGATGGTCGGGTACAAATTGAAGAATTAGATAGTGCACTACTGCAAATGTCTAATGGGAAATCACCAGGGCTGGATGGTTTAACCGTAGAATTTTACAAATTTTTTTGGTCTGATTTGCGAGAAATGCTTTATAAGGCTTTCATAGAATGCATTTCAGCCGGGAACCTTTCGTTTACCATGAAGCATGGCCTTATTACCTTAATTCCGAAACCCCTAAAAAATAACCTTTTATTGGACAATTGGAGGCCTATTACCTTATTATGTAATGATTATAAACTTCTGGCTCATGTATACGCTAACAGGTTAAGCACAGGTCTGGATCAATTGGTAAATGAATGTCAATCAGCCTTTATAAAGGGCAGAAGTATTCACAACCATACCAGACTAATATTGGACATGCTTGATTACCGGGAATTTATTGATGCGGAAGGTCTAGTATTATTTCTGGATTTCTATAAGGCGTTCGATACTGTTGAACATTCTTTTTTATTGGAAGCTTTGAGATATCTGGGTTTTGGTGAAGAATTTTGTAATATAATTAGGATGTTTTACTCCGACATTTATAGTTCTGTATCCTTGAACCCTGGGATGAGTCCTAAGTTTAAGATTCAACGTGGCATTCGGCAAGGTTGTCCAATCTCACCTAAATTATTTATTCTGGCCACCCAATTGTTGACTACGCTTATTATTAATAATCCCAAAATAGTAGGCATTACCCTTTTTGACAAAGTATTTAAAATTAGTCAATTTGCAGATGACACATCCATTTTCTTAAATAATAAATCTATGTTAAAGGAAACTTTGAACACAATTTCTATTTTTTCAAAAGCATCGGGATTATCCCTTAATCTTTCAAAATGTGAAATACTCCCTATTCACTCTTGTGATGATTCCACTATTGACTCAATTAGAGTTGTACCTGAAGTTAAATATTTAGGAGTAACTTTGTCCAAAAATCATATTAGGAGAGAAGATCTTAACATTTGTAACTGTATCACTAATATGAAGAGATCTCTCAGTCGTTGGTTAACTAGAGATCTGACTATTTTCGGCAGAGTTCTTCTAGCCAAAACTGAGGGTATTTCCAAATTAATCTATCCATGCCATTCATGTTTTGTCTCCTCGGCAAATATTAAAAAAGCCAACTCAATTATTTTCCATTTCTTGTGGAAAAACAAGACTCACTACATTAAAAAATCACAGCTAGTTAAAGATTATGATAAAGGTGGTATTAGGGCTTTAGATTTTGAATCTATGATTGGAACTTTTAGAATTAAATGGTTGAAAGCTTTTTTGTCACAGCCAGAATCAATGTGGTTTCATATTCCTCACTCCTTATTTAAACGCATAGGAGGGATTGATTTTCTTTTAAAATGTGATTTTGAGGTAAACAAGATTCCAGTCAAACTATCTAATTTTCACAGACAGACACTTCAATATTGGAAAATGATTTTTACTCACAGTTTTTCTCCCCATGGATCTACTTTATGGAATAATAGAGTGATTACTATTAATAGAAAATCCTTATTTAAAAGTGATTGGTATGAGAAAAGAATTTTGTTTGTTAGTGATTTATTAGAGTGCAATGGTAAACTGCTAGATTTTTTGTCCTTTTCAGCAAAGTACGATATTACCTGTACTGCCAGAGTCTATAACAGAATTTGTAAAGCAATTCCTGTTCCACTTATCCACTTGATTCATAATACACTATTATACTCAAATGTTGTATCGGTTTTGCCAAATTTAGACTTCATTGGTTGTAATCTTGAAAATAACAGATCTATTAATGCTGCTCTGAAATCCCTAATCTTCCACAATTATGATAGAGGGTTATTTACACAGGTGAATGATTCAGACTTGTTATTAGTATTGAATAAAGCTCATTCATGTTTTGTAAAATGGCCTGTATCCCCTAAAGTTAAAGAGACTCATTTTAAAATTATCCATAAAATCTATCCAGTTTCTGAATTTCTGAATGTAAGATTTAAATTCGAAGTGGACCCTTGTTCCTTTTGTAGTTTATCAGTTGAATCATTGGAACATTTATTTTTCTCATGCCCCTTTTCTAAATTATTTTGGTCAAACGTGAGAGATTGGTTGTTGTTGAAAATAACAAATATTCCTGCACTGAAATTGTGTCACATTTTATTTTATTTTGATAATTTGGATTCTTCTATTTCTGACTTGGTTAATATAATCATTCTGTTGTGTAAATACCATATTCACTGCTGTAAATGGAGAGGTAGCAAGCCCTCTTTCCCTTGTTTTATAAACGAATTTAAATCATTTGTTCTGTCTCTTAAAAGGGTAAAATCCTTAAATATTGCAAAAATGTTAAGTAGTAATATTTCAAAATTTTTATTATTTTAAGTAAGCTCTGTTTTAATGCCTCGATTTTGTCTTTTCTTTTTTTTTTTTTTAACCCCCCGGCTGTTTCCCGAAGGTGTAATTTATTATTGGTTGTCTTCAATGTGAATTCATCATTTTGCACTTATGTTGTAATGAAGACTTAATATCCTCTTCGAGATTTTGTTTTCATATTGTATTGTTTATTTTATTGTTCAATAAAAAAAAAAAAAAAAGGTAATTTTTAGCATCACCTAGGAATTAGCATACCTCTAAAAAAACAAAAAAAAAAAAAAAAAAAAAAAAAAAAAAAAAAACATACATTAGTTGTTAAAATGCTTGTGCGCCGGAAGTAGATTCCGGGTCAACGGACCCCGTAACACATCGGGCAGCCACAAAGGGCTTTGCTTTATGCAACTTATCTCTGCCTCAGCGGAGGTCATGCCGACTGTTTGGCAGCAAGATTTTGGGCCGGTGTCAATCCGATGCCAAGTGCCCTTCAACTTGACTCATATGCTTCGTTTAAATAGTAATTCAGCATGCCCTCGTCAACTTCCCTTCAGCACTTGCTCTAGGGGGAATCCCCGCCGCCATTTTAAGTGTCGTTCCGTCTGAAAATCTGAAGTAATCTTGGTGAGATTGACCCTCGGAGGGCTGAGTGACAATGATGGTCACTCAAGAGTTGTACATCAGCCACAATGCATTGCTGTTATGCATTTGGTGCAAGAAAATACTCAAAGTTTAGGTGGCAGTGATGCACGTAAAACGCCAGTTGCTCACCACCAAAGGAGAATATTAATAAATTGAGCATGGTATTATAAACCCCCAAAAATTTGCCAAACATTTGAAGTTAAAAAGTTATAAAAAATTGTTCCTTCCGAAGATTAAAACATTAGCTACCACTAGGCTATACCTTGCAGATTCCCCTTCCAATCAAAGCTAACCCACAACGTTAAAACATGATCCCAACAACTTATTTTAAGAAAAAAATCTGGGTAGCAGTCCATTGCATTAAAATAATGTACAGGTAATATTTTGATGGTATCTCGTGGTAATACTCCATCACAGTGGCGGCTGGTGAAACATATTCTAGGTGGTGCTCTACCATATTCTGTCATTTTGACAAATACAAATAAACACTAACTGCAGGACATCAGTGTTCTGTGAAATAGTAAGTATTTATTAAATGCCAATATTAACATGTGAGGCATTCTTACACAATAAAATCTTACTAAAGTCAACTGCAAAAACAACTGGGGTCAGGGGACCTTTGTGTGTGTGTCTGGCATCGTATTTGTAAAGGAATTTGGCTATTCTGTCATTCTGAGTGGCAAACCTCTAAATTACTTAATTATTAATGCCAGGGATGTTTTTGATTTGTTTTTTCTTCATAGCCGGAGCACTCAGGTGATCCTGTGGCATGCTCTTCCTCAGGTAGGTCTTGATCCTCTTGAAAGTAGAGAAGTGTGTCAGCTCCCATTAAAGATTCTCACACAAAACGTTGGGTGCATGCAGATTATTGCATAATCGTCAGGCAAAAATTTAAACATACAGATGGTCAAGTAGCCTATAAGACATGATATTCAACACTCCAGCTCCGTCTTCGCCACATTTATCAATAACAGGGAGTTTCAAATTAAACAATGTGATCGTATATCTTTACAGACATAACGTTCCCTACTAACGCTAATAAACCCACATCACAACCCATTTCCTGAATGCAAAAGTACAACTGATTTGCTAACATCAAAAACACATTATAAAAAGTGCACAGTAAACATACATAAACATATACACATACCTAGCAAAGAATTAATCATGCAGATGGTCAAGGATAAGACAGGGTATTCGACACTCCAGCTCCTACACGTAAAAATAACAGTCACAACTTTGTTTACATGTTGTGCAGGGCATGGCTCGATTGACCATATTCTCCATGTGTGCCCTCAAACACTCGTTTCTTAATTTTTTCAGAAAGGTGTTTTATGTTCCTTACTCCTGAAGCCTGGTTTATACTTCTGCGTGAGCGCGTCAGCAAATGTAAACGTTCATTTGGTGCTTATGTTTGCACAGTTGTTTGCCTACATACTTCAACGTAAGTTTTACGGGCCCACTAGGTGGCTGTGTCAAATTCAGTAATCCAGAATTTACAGAAAACTGCAGAATAAGCACAGACACGGAAACTCCCGTTCATGTCCCACATCATGTTCTGCGATAGTATAAACAAAGAGACCGAAGGTTGCTCACTGCTTTTCATATTTTCTTATATCAAATCAAGTTTATTTATAGAAAACGTTTAAAACAAGCAGAGCTGACCAAAGTGCTGTACAATATATTCATATACAGTTTATCAAACAATACAGAGAACAGTTGTAACATATAGCCTATATACATAGGCTATACTATGTGTACAAGCTAAGTGCATAGAAAACCACTAATATGATTTGAAGGCTATTGAAAATGAGCCTATCTGCTCCAGTTCATTGTGTCATCCACGTTTTAATTTGTTTGGATACAGCCAAAATATTAACGGACATCTACTTGCTTCCTACCCTGCTCAACCAATCAGCGATTGTTTGACGCACTGAGAAGACGCTTCGCGCGACGGGCTCTTAAGATTTGGGAGGACTCCCCGTCAACACGTCGGCGGGCCTCCTCGGTGAGCTACGCTTTCCCAGAAACCCCTGCTCTTCGAAGCTGTTCAGAGCTGTTTACGTGTTGCTTCGCAGAAGTATAAACCAGGCTTAACACAGTCCACCATGTATCTGTCCCAGCATACAAAAAATGGCATTTGCATTACTGCATCTAGCTAGCCAAGCCGCCTTCTTGTACCAACTATGTGAGAAGCCTCGCGTGTACTTTTCTTCTGGCTAGCCTGTTCTATTTTAATATTGTGTTGATCTGGTCCAAGCTCTTTCACTCTTACTTTCTCTACCAAAGTTCTCCTTTCAAAAGGGTTTTGATGAAGAGATAAAATCGAGTTGCAGGCGCCTGACATCCTGGGTCTTGCTCTTGCATCTCTGCGGTCATCATGGTCTTCTCTCTGGATCCCATGGCAGATCACAAACCAACTTTCTCTACCACAGGCGGACTCTACTTGGGGCTGTACATGTACAGCCCTTCTGGCAGCAGATTTGAGGACGCTGATTGGCACGGATTCTGTTAATTGTTTTTATTCATCTCTGAATTCAACTGTGTTACTGTCCTGTGTTTATTTGTAAATGACAATAGACAGACGAAAGTCTGCAAAATGTTATGTGTATATTATTTATCCTTTCCATGCGGCCTGGTAGCAAATGTGCCACATCAGTGTTTTCATACTTTTTCACGTAGATTGTTACTTTCAGTATGTTGGGACATTAATTTAGTTTGACGACCAGCCTGGAAGTTAAACTTCACTACCTTTTTCAAAAAGTGCAGCTCCATAATTTTCATTTGCAACTGTTAAAACTGTAAACTTACTTTTATGACAGGAATTTTCACAGCTCAGATCTCTGGAAGACCACAAATTCTTTAATAATGGCTGTGTGCAGGGCCATCATTATGTTTAATACATATTTAATAATAAATAATAACCTTCGGTAACATAGGTTTGATACTTACACCATAATGCCATTGGCAGCTAGATGAAGCGTTTGTAGAATGTTTGAAGATGATGTCCACCAAAACTTTTGATTCAGAAATTATTAAAGATATGGAGTTCTAGAGGGAGGGATATTATGAAATGGGCAGGAAATAGAACAATGCTAGAAGTGCAGAAATTCACAGCAAATTAAATGTGTTTTTTTATGTTTTATTATGTTGTGAAAGATTATGTTTACTATCATCATCATCCTCACCAACTGCATCAGTTTGGTACGGCAGCTGTTCTGCCTCGGACCGGAAAACACTTCAGAGGGTGGTGAAAACCACCCAACGCATCACCAGCACTCCACTCCCAGCAATTCAGACTGTTCAGCACAAGCGCTGTCTGCGGAAGGCACGCAGCATCGCCAGGGACACCTCCCACCCCAGCCACAGACTGTTTGCCCTCCTTCCCTCTGGGAGGCGCTACAGGAGCCTCCGTTCTAGGACCAGCAGGTTCAGGAACAGCTTTTTCCCCTCAGCTGTCACCTTGCTGAACTCTGCACCATGGTGACACCCCCACCTGGACCCCCCCCCCCACTCAACCTACTCCAATGACTTAACAATGACTTAACCATGCACTGCTACACCTTGCTAATAATATACCCTTACCGATCCACTGTCTATACTGTTTATACCGATCCACTGTCTATACTGTTAATACCTCATGGCATTGTATTCATATTTATCTATTGTATTCATATTTATTCACTTATGTACATACACTTTACTGCATTTTACTGCTTTATTTGCACTTCTGGTTAGATGCTAACTGCATTTCGTTGTCTCAGTACGTGTACTCTGTGCAATGACAATAAAGTTGAATAAAGATAAAGATAAAGATCAACCAAAAATTTATTTAATAAAAAAAACTTTATCTTTGGACAACTTTGTTAAATTTTCACGTCTGGTTCTTTCCCCCACTTTTAAAAGATACTGCCTTTATGTAGGCTCCTCTTACCAAATATATGTGACACACCAACGGTTGGGCATTGTATTTATCGTTACACTTGTTTTCCAATATCTCACTGGAAGCATGGGTAAGGTTTGTTCCCAAAAAGAGGGTGCGGCCTAGACGAAGCAACTTTGATGACGTATTGTCGAAAAAGGGACTCATCCATAAACGTTGTGCATTGGTTAAAAAGTAAGCCCACGTGTGCACGGATGAAAAAGCTCTGCAAGTCCTACCTGTATCTTTAGTCAAATACGTCTTCAATTTGAAAAATCTCTTATTTGATGAATTAGTATGGTCGCAGTCATTGTGTCGTTCTGTCCAACGCACATTCGCATCTCCTTTCACTTTAACAAGAAGGCTCTCAATTTTTGTTTCTTTTACCAATTCCAAAGTTACTCTTCCAGCTACTACGTCGCCTTCAGAAAACGTATTCCGCTCATTAATAGCATCATAACTCAAAGTAAAAAGCTTTATTGAAGGCATTTTCAAAACTGCAATAACCTAATATGATCGATAAACAACTTAATGATTGTATTTTGTCCAGGACAACTTGTCCTGCTGGCCTTCCGGCAAGATGGCGCTCTGAGCAGCAACACTTTCCCGGGCTCCTAATCTTATCCCTCGAAAGTTGAAATGAACGAGACGTAAAGTCTTATTTGGTCGTCTCAAAATAAGAAATACATATCGAATATATAGTCTCTTTTTGTTCTGAATGGATCACGACTACTACGAAAAAGAAATGTCGAGCGAAAGTACCACCGGCGGGAATAAACGCAGCGCCCCACCGGTTACTCCGAGTAAGAAACAACAAACCACGAAAAAGACAAAACCTGAAGACGAAAAGAAACCCGAAGACACCGATTCAACGTCAAAGAAAATACTTCTGGCGGTGCAAAATCTGGCAGATAGATTTGAACAACTAGAAAAGAAGATGGAAGAAATCTCTGCTAAGATGGAGGCTAACTGCGCGCTCATAACGGAGCTGAAAGGAGAGGTAACTGAATACAAAAACAAGACAGCGGTACTCGAACAACAAGTTGCTACGCTTCAGGAAGAGCTGACTATCACAAAAGAAAAATGCAAAGATCAGGAAAGATATAAACGGAGATGGAATCTACGTATCAAAGGACTCAAGGAAAAAGAAAATGAAGACATAAAAGGTACAGTTATTGCCACTCTCTCCAAAATTGTGCCCGGAGTGCCGTGGAGCATGCACGACATGGTGGATACGGTTCATCGCATTGGCAAGAAGGAGCCAAATCGCACAAGGCAGGTGATCATCCAGTTTGTAAAACGAGAATGCAGAGATACGATTTGGAAATCCTCAAAGGACTCAGAGGTCTGCAAAGCGGTTGGAATTGGGTTTGCGGAGGATCTGATACAAGAGGACCGAGAGGCGAGGAAGAGGCTTTGGCCTAGGATTAAAGAGGCACGGGATCAAAACAAAAGAGCATTCTTTCGCGGACCCTATGCTTTCATAGAGAATGTGCAGATATACCCATAAAAATCTAAAGATATGTATACATTTTCTCAACTGTTTATCCGAGACACACGTTATAATAGAGGGACATTTGTTACTACCCTTTCTTCAATAATCTAAACACTCTAAAGTAAAGACTTTATTTACATTTTTCATTGTTATATGTTCAGTTCAAAACTTTCTTTTATTTCATTAAATACCAGGGGGCTTAAAGACAATACAAAAAGAAAAGCCTTATTTTTATTTTGCAAGGGACAAAAGGCACAGTGCATCTTTTTTCAAGAGACTCATTCCAACGAGGAGGACAGAACATTTTGGAGAAATCAATGGGGGGATACTATGTTATTAAGCCATGGAACTAACAGGTCAGCAGGTGTCGCTATATGCTTCAATAACTGTCCTGGGAAGGTTATAGAGCACAAGACAGACAATGAGGGACACTGGATACTGGTAATTTTGAATATAGAAGGGACTTTTTGGATTCTTATAAACGTCTATGGGTACAATGTTGAGGTAAAGAACAGACTTTTGTTTGATGATATTTCCAATAATATAAGGGAATTTAAAAACAAATATTCAACTGATAACTTATTAGTAGGAGGTGACTTTAATTTTGTACCTGATGAATGGATGGATAGATTCCCTACAAAATATACAACCCATGAATTTAACCCCTTATTTAGTAATTTTTGCAATAACAATTCCCTATATGATATATGGAGACATCTGAATACTAATGTAAGACAATTTTCATGGATTAGACCTAATGGGAACAATAAATCAAGAATAGATTTATGGCTAGCAACTCAAAATATTTTAAAACATATCTCATATGCTGATCTATCTGCAGCTCCTGTTACTGACCATAGTATAGTATCAATCACATTAGCCCCTGAAACAGAGACAAATTATAGGCAAAAATATTGGAAATTTAATGCAAATTATTTGAAAGATCCACAATATTGTGATGTAGTTAAAAAAATCTTAACCTCTATTAAAACAAACAATAGCATTTGCTCTTCTGGAGGCAAATGGGAATTTTTTAAATATAAAATAAGAAAATTCTCAATTCAATATGGTATAGAAAAAAGTAGAAAACAAAGAGAAACAGAAAGAAAACTAATAAGTGATTTAAATGAATGCTGTAAAGCAGCTACACTCTCAGATACAAATAAAGAAAAAATATTTCACCTACAATCTAAATTAGATGAACTTTATTTAAATAAAGCTAAGGGAGCTTTTATACGGTCTAGGGCCAAATGGATCGAAGATGGAGAAAAAAATAGCACATACTTTTGTAAATTAGAGAAAACAAGACAGGAAAGAAATTCAGTCGCAATGTTAAAAATTAATGGTAATTTGATTACAAACCCAAAAGAAATTTCCAAAGAAATTCATTTATTTTACCAAAATTTATACTCTTCAACTTTTTCTGAGGTTGGGTCAAATAAGTTCTTTACAGAAATTAAAACATTTATTCCTCAAATAAATTCTGACTTCAGAGAAACATGTGACATGGAGTTAAATATTGGAGAGCTGGATGATACTGTTAAAAAACTGACTTTGGGAAAATCTCCTGGTCAGGATGGCCTTACAACAAATTTTTATCAGTTTTTTTGGAATGATATAAGAGAATTACTATTTGAAGCTCTAAAAGAATGTTTACAAAATAGTGAATTGTTAACAACAATGAAGCAAGGGATAATCTCATTAATTCCAAAACCAAACAAAGACAAGACAATTATCGACAACTTGAGACCAATTACATTACTGAATGTTGATTATAAAATTTTTACTCATATTTTAGCTAATAGACTTAAAAGCGGTATGGACAAAATTATTAGTGAAACACAATCTGGTTTTCTTCCAAAAAGACTGATTCATAATAATATTCGACTAATTTTAGACCTACTAGATTATGAATCATTAATAGAAGACGATGGTATTGTATTATTCTTAGATTTTTTTAAAGCGTTTGACAGGCTTGAGCATCCTTTTATTTTGAAGGCACTCCAGCATTTTGGGTTTGGAACAAAATTCATAAATACAATATCAATGTTATATAAAGGTATAACTAGTGCTGTTTTACTCCCCTCTGGTACCACTGCCAGATTTGATGTTAAAAGGGGAATTCGACAAGGTGATCCGGTTAGCCCTCTCCTTTTTATAATAGCTACTGAAATATTGGCAATATATATTCAAAATAATGATACAATTAAACCCCTAAATTTTGCTGACAAATCATTAAAAATAACACAATTAGCTGATGATACAGTCTTACTGTTAAAAAACTCTGATGAAATACCTAATGCATTGAAAGCTGTGTCTTCTTTTTCTCATGCTTCAGGGCTTTCTTTAAACCTAAATAAATGTGAGATACTAACAATTCATAATAATACAGCAACTCTGATCCATAATATTCCTGTTAAAAATGAAATTAAATATTTAGGAATAACTATCAGTAAAGATCTAATTAATAGGGAAAATGCTAACATTCAAATTATTGTGGAAAAGAACAAAAAGATTTTAAATAGTTGGTTACAAAGAAATATATATCAATATTCGGTAGAATTCTCTTAACAAAGATGGAAGGTATTTCAAGATTGATATATCCAGCATACTCCTTAGCTGTCCCAGCCAAATGCATAAAAAATATAAATCAAATTCAATATAACTTTATTTGGAATAATAAACAACATCTTATTCGAAAAAATGACATTGTAAAACCTGTTGAAGAAGGAGGCCTGAATGTAATTGATTTTGAGGTTATGAATGGCGCTATTAAACTTAGATGGTTGCAAAATTTTATAAAACACAAACATTCAATGTGGTTTAGTATTCCCTCTTATCTATTTGAAATGGTTGGAGGTATAGACTTTCTACTAAAATGTGATTTTGACCCTCCTAAATTGCCTCTCAAATTATCTAATTATCATAAACAAGTATTACTTTATTGGAAAATGCTTCATAAACATAATTTCAGTCCACACAGTGCGACAATCTGGAATAATAGATACATCCTACACAAAAAGAAATCTTTATTTTATAAAGATTGGATGGATAAAGGAGTGTGGGCTATTGTACATTTAATGGACTCAAATGGTACAATTTTAGAATATAAATGTTTTAAAAGCAAATTTAACTTGGATTGTAATCTCAAAACATATTCTATAGTAACTAAAGCCATTCCTACAACTATGATAAATATGGTAAAAGCAAGTCTACAATATTCCTCTGTAATACCTGCATTGCCAACTTTATTTATAGGTAACTATAACATTTTAGATATTAAGTGTAATAACTTCAACTTAAGATCAACTCTAACAACTGAATGTTTCCCTCTTCCTGTGAGAAGAAAGGTATTTTGTTCAAATATGTCAAAGAAAGAATGTGCTATAATAAGATGTAGGTATTTATCTTTTCCCTTATTACCAAAAATGAAAGAAGTCCATTTTAAAACGCTCAACGATATTTATCCATGCCTAGAATTTTTGAGAATTAGATTTAAATTGGAAAATAATCTATGTACATTCTGTCAACGAGAAACTGAGACACAAGAACACCTGTTTTATAATTGTACCGTTGTAAAAAATTGTTGGGATGATTTGCATAGCTGGCTTGCAACTAAAAATAGAATTCCAATGTTTGACTATAATAGTATTAAAGTCGGTGTCTTTGCAGAAAACAAAAGTGTGCAATACATGTGTAATAACATGTTGATTATGTGTAAATACTATATTCACAAATGTAGATTCTTTAAAGTCAACCCGAACTTTATTGCATTTAAAAATGAACTGTTCTCCTTTTGCAAATCTCTTAAAAAATTGGAATGTAGAAGTGCCTTAAAACTAATGGATCAAATGTCTCTGTATCTGGATTGATGCCCCTCTTCTTTCTTTATTTAGTATTATGATTTACTTATTTTATTGTTTTCTATTTTATTTATTTCTGTTTATTCAGATGCTGTTTCTGCTGTTTAGACCTTTAAATCTATACAGTCATTTGTAATGCCATTTTGATTGTTTGATATTGATATTTTCAATAAATACTTAAAAACACTGCCTCCCAGTGTTTGGGAGCTAGCATTATTTTATTTATATGTTGACTAGCCTCGAAGTGGCCTAAATGGGTGCTAGCGCAGTGAAACTACGCGAGGATAAAGCGTCCACACAGCATGGCCACACGAGTCAAGGAGGGGTGTAATAATACAGTTGCAGTCATGACTACGGGACAACTACAAACTGACAGGTGTCAAGCACATAACATTGTCAAAAAAGCATGATAACAGAATAAAAGTGAAGATGGAAATATTGCCTTTCACACAGGTCAGTTGCTTGTGGTTACTGGACATTTGAAATTTAGACGTGAGGAACCTGTAGGATATAACATAACTTTAATGTGTGACTATATTTCATTGTTTATTTCTGTTTATGTGCCAAATTTGACAGATTTGGGCACTTGTCTCAGGGATTATTATTGTTTTTGTTGCCACAACACATATCTGCTTTTCATTGGCAAAGTATCCATTTTCAAAAAGGTTAGAGGGTAAATTATAAGTTTATAGAAACTAAAAATACAAACAACGAGGAGGAAGAAAAAAAATTGCTGCAGTCCTATACATTTTTTCTCTGTGTTCCCTCTGGAATGTACGTTTTCTGGGAAAATGTATTTTATTTGTGTAATTGAGAGTAGTGCTTGTGCGATTTTTAAGGGATTCAACCTAAGAACCATTATGTGACTAATATGCCTTCCTGCTTCTCAGTGAAAAACAACATCAGACCAGGTATTACACAACAACCCCAGTCATCATTCGCTTGTCAAGGGGAGTACCTATATTGAAGAGTAAATCGTCATTTTAAACCGTGTGGGGTTCATGCATTGCCATCGACACAAGAGAGATGTAGCAAGGGCACGAACAGGCCTACCACTGCATATTAAACAAACTCTTGTCGCAACAGAAGCTTGGATACTATTCTGCAATAATGAGACAATTTCAAAGTGACATTTTTAGTTGATATCTGTTGGACCTCTCATTTACTGTAGCTGCATTTTAGAACTGGCACAAGAACATCGTTTTTGGTTTACATTGTTCAATTCAATCATAGGCCAATCCTTAAATCCCCTTCCTTAAAAGAAGCTCATTAATCTCTGCTGTGTGTGCGTTCCTTGGGAGATAGGCTGTGTCCCAGCTTTGGGAGAAAGGGCGCCTTGGTCAAGTCCAGTCTTTATTAAGATTAATGAACAGCTTGACATTTTCAGTCCTCTGTCTGAATCGATCATTTTAATACTCATGAGGGCCAATGGGCGATCGTGGCCTGCTGAATGCATATTGTGGCCACAGGGGCGCATGTTAAACGTCCAAGAGGTAATCAATGCAGATAAATTAGCTATTGATCCGTAATAGTTTTGTAATAGGTTATCTATTAGTTTGCTCTTTCGAAAAATATCAATATTGCTCAGATGGAAGTGGGTTGGTAATAACGCTTTTGCAATTTCGCTTTTTCCTGGTAGGGGGAAGTTGTTATGTGTGTGTCTGTTAGTCCGGGTCGGGCTCTAATTAGTGTTAAGGGCAGAGTCTAAATAAACATGTTGAGAATAATATTGGCCATCCAGATCAGACCTTTAGTTCTCTGACAATTAGAATGTAATTATTGTGCACTTGCTATCTTAGTTTTGTATGCCTTCAATCTTAGTGTTGCCTTCTTTAATGGCTTGATTTTTCGAAAGTGAGACCACTGTGTTTTTGGTTATTTAGTATGTTTGTTTTTGACAGTTGTAGACTGCATATTTGACTATTGAAACATAGACAATAATTTTTATATTGCTAAGCTTTTTTCATCTCTTCCTCTTGCAACAATGTCAAATACAGTTTACTGGTCTGCTGTGCTGGGGCAGTGGGGAGCTGGGCCAGACTGGGCAGGTGCGACCAGGGGACCTCCAGCCAGAGGGTACCCACATGAAGGAGCCCTCCCTGGGTAACGTGAGGCTGTTGGCCTGTGGATCTACTCATTCCATCATAGTCACAGGTACACTACAGTTCTCTGACTCTACTTTTTAATACATATTTTAATTAAACTCTCAGTTCTGACACACACACACACACACACACACACACACACACACACACACACACACACACACACACACACACACACACACGTGTCTTGATTTGCTGTGAAACATAAATCTCTTCATTCAAGACACAAACAAAAATGTAGAGCAAGTTTAAATCAAACAAGCCAATAAAATCAATGATTTGTTTGATGTCTGTGTGTGATGGGCTTTTTCCTGTGTCGGGTGCAGTGATACACAGGATTGAAACACACATGAAGTCAGGGTTAGCTTTGAGGGGTTTCTTCCTAGCAAGAAGGCAATACTGCTCTACTTATCTGGCCATATGATAGAAACCCTGGTAAGAGGAAGAGAATAGTGCCGCTCCAGTACATTAGCTGACGCCAGACATAAATCATTTGCTCAGATCAGTCTTATAGATCACACCAACACAAGGCTCTTCTATCTTACTGTCATTACAGGAAAAGGGGACCTTTTTGATTGATTAAAATGGTGCGGGCTGACTTGGGCTAAATCATGTTAAGTGATGTGACATTGCAGTTTCACATATCATATTTCTGTCAAGACAATGATGGCGGAAGGCATTGTCACGGTATGATATCTGACAACAGCAGATGTCTGGGGGGACAAGAGGAGATTTATTGGAAGGTTTTACTGGTCGGTGAGAAAAGGGAGGAAGATTGGTCTTTTTTTGGACGTTGTAACTTCCCACTGTAAATTCTGTGCCTGCGTGGTTGGGAACTGGAGACAGTTAAATGTTCTGACAAATTGTATGCTGTAAAAGTGTTTATCGACCTCGTCCCTCTTCGTTTGCAAACCCACATACATGCTCAAATGTGCGCACACACACAAACAACACATTTTATTGACAACACATTTTTATGTGACACCATCACAACCGTACCTGAGTTCTTAAAGGCCCGTTCTCAATGGTTTAATGTTAGGAGTTCTTATCTCCTCTTAATGTTTCTTTATACTGGGGGTCTTGAGTGGGCCATAACAGTTTTATATGAGACACATCGTCTGTCATCACTGGCTGTAGAGTGGATTTATGGCCAAGCACAGAATGTAGAGGAAACTCACACTTGCTGGCTGACAACCACACCCATTCACATACACTCAAACAGACAATCATAAACGTATGCAGGTAATTTTGTAATATTACAATTTTCAATACCTACAATCTATTATCAAAATGCCGTCAAAACACTAGTAATCTATTATCTTATTTTGTGATGAGATATTTTCTGTTGTGACTTCTAAGTTTATATTATGCAATTAGAAGTTATATGCCATTTTTAAATTTTACACATCACAATATGTTGTCCAGTTCCAGAAAATTACGTGCTTTTAGGAACTCACCACTTTTGAGTAAACGTTTCATAATCCCACCAGAAATGAATGGTAGCATTGCCTTGGCATTATGGGAAGTAAGTGAGACATTGTGTCCAGGCATTAATATAAATAGTACAGAATGGCCACTGGGTGGCACTGTTAGACTGGCAGTGGCTCGGGGCGGGGAGCCGGTGGAAGCAGGGAGGCCCACACGTACCTCAAACTCAGACAGAGCTATAATTTACTAATAGAGCGGGAGCCGCCATTGCTGTTATCTTTTAATAGATTTGTACGGGAGGAAAGCAGGTGCCTGTTGTTAATGTGTCCAATTGCCCAAGTTGCCTACGGAATTTGCCGCATCCATCACTGTCGTTGGCGGTGACACCCTGTCGTTCTCCTTCCCGTGGAGGGCCGGCCGGGCCGGGCTGCTAACAGATGAGGCTTCTTTCTCCTTTAGACACCCAGAGTAGCACACAGATCGCAAGCAGACGCTCAAATATACTCTCGATGTCAATGTACTGCATTTTAGAGGACAAACTCCACTCCAAACCATGGCATATTCTAAAAGTATCCTTATAATAAAGAAACATATATATAATAAAAATATAAATAAAAAAAATATATATAATGTTTTAAGTTAGGGAGAGATGTTAGCAATATTGCCATATACAGACTTATTCAATAAAATAAATACCCAAATCGTTTTTGGGGCCCTGGTTTTTGCATGTTTCACACATGTGCATGTCGCTTTCTTTACCTACAGGCATATATGAACTCATGATACCCAGATAATACCTCCCTCGTCTGTGAGAAGAAGTCGTCTTCATAATCAGTAACTCCGCTCACACTTGACCCCCACTGATCCACCCATGGGCTTAGTATAGGGGCACCATGCTGCCCGCCGGACAGCCCCGCACCCTGGGTCACAGCCCGTGCATGTGGGGATCTCTGGATGCAGCTGGGGGTCGGGACACTGCGGAGGGTGCGGCTAATATCTCATTAGGGAGCGTTCAGTGGGTGGATCTTCTGGAGGTCAGTGTCAGGCCTGCTTTAGTAGCAGGCTCTTGATGTGCTGGGCTGGCTGAAGCCAGGGCCTCCTCTGCTGCGTCCCGCTCCCACCCGCTGCCCTCTAGACCCAGGGTGCATTGCAGCCCGCTGGGGAGCCAAAGGAAAGTCAGATGTTCTCGGTCACAAATGATTACTCAGACTAGGGTTCCTCGGTCACATAAGGGACGGAGACAAATGGCAAAGGTATTACTTTTTTGGGGTTATGCATTCCCTGTCCTTTTTTTATTTTTTTTTGCTTCTCTTGGTTTTTTTGCCACTCTGTTTCCGTTGGGGTTGCGAACCCTGGGGAGGCGCTGGTGTCAGGTGTTGAGCAGCAGATGAGGACGGTGGCCCTAGCTGGCTCACCCTCTCTTCCTCTCTGACATCTTTCTTAACATGACGCTCAGGTAATTGTTACCATCACGTTGCCTTCTCCACTGTTGCTGCCCCCCTGCGTGCCCTCTGCGAAGCCCTTTTCTCGTGCTGTGTGATGGTTTCGGATTCAGTAGCTTTGCAAATTAGGTTGAGGTTCGCCACCAAGACAGAGCAAAAATGCACTTCTATTCATATTTTTCTCCACACTAATAATGTGATGACATAATGCACACACTTTTTTGTGATAAAAATAAGTAAATCCGTTAAAATATTTTCTAAATACTACTGTAGCATATGTAACATACTATTGCAATGCAGTATCAGAAAACCAGCTTTGCGTATGCTATATCATTTAGAGTAATAAAAACTAGCACCAACTTGGCTGTACACATAGTCATGTCAATTCAATTTAACAACATCCATTAAAATGGATCACAGCAGACGCAGTCCGATTCCCCCGGCCCTGAAATTCAATACCTTTCAGAAACAAATAAAAAACCCTAACATAACAGGAACAGACATTTGACCTGCCATCCACCTGATCCTTATTGGCATTCAGGGCACGGCTGGACCGCTGCAGTATCAAAGACAGAACGAGAGGGAGAGGGAGAGAGAGAGAGAGAGCTAGTTACCTCCGAGCAGAGTCCTGGAGGGACAGCCGAGGCCTTCTCCCTGAATCGCCAATCAGTGCCTCGACACTGCCCCAAGGCTTGCTGGGTAGGGTTCATGCGGTCTACGGGAGTTAACGGTAGTGTATTGACCAGTTGCACTGGAAGACAATTATGCTGAAAATGTACGTTGTTATTTTCTTTGTTCTTTTTTTCAGTTTTTTTTTCATATGCAGCTTTACATCGGCATAGTATTGTCTTGTTTAATGTTTGTCAAAAAGTCCAGTACTTAGAATAATCACAGGAAAGTATTGGCCATTCCCCTACATGACAAGTCCAATATGTCTGCTCTGAGGCCAGCGCTGAGGGGAGCTGTGGTAATAATTTGCCTTTTAGCTGTGTTGATGTTTTTCTACTGTTTCCCGGTGGGGAGAGGTAAAGAAGGAGGGGAAAATGGGGCCCTTTCTTAATCCCTCTCCCCTTCTCTCTCTCTCTCTCTCTCTCTCTCTTTCTCTCTCTCTCTCTCTGTCTCTCTCTCTTTTTCTCTCCCCTTGATCTCAGGGCTAATTTGGTCGAGCAGGTTGAGCGCTCAATTTTGCACTCAGTTGCTTTTTAAGGTTAATCGTGGGACAGGAGTGTTTATGTTGCCGTAATGTGGACTAAGCTCTCCCAGTGAAGCTTGGAGCATTTGAAATATGTGCTCCAGCAGCCCTCATGTACGTCTCCTAGGCCTCCCCCGAACCCCCCCCCACCCCCCACCCCCCCCACCCCGGCCCCCCTTCTGTCTCCCTGCTGCCATGAAAAAGACAAACGTAATGCAGAACAAAAGATGGAGGAAAGTCTAGCCAATTAGCCGCTAATGAGACAAGCTTGTGAGGATATCCAAATCCTCAACGTGTTAACGTTTACGACCCCCACCCAGCCCAAGCCTCCCTCGGCCCCGCCTGGTTGCCCTTGCACAAGGCCTCCTATAAGGCTGCGAGGGCACCGCTGGGGCCCTCGGTGTGATTATTCACACATGGCCGTGGCCCCGGCGCTTTGAGCCGTGAGCGGGAGAGGAAGGAACGCCTTACGTATGGTTAATGTAAAAACACCCGACTGACATACGGCCAAGACTCCCCACATTTTTTCATTTTTCGTCTCTTTTTAATAATTTTTTTGGGATTCCTTCCCCCAGTGATCACCTCTCTTAGAAGATATCCAGTGGGAAACTCACCACCCTTGCCATCCACTTCTTCTTGTTTTCCTAATATGGCAATGGTTGGTTTTTAAGTTGGCTTGTCGGTAGGGGAAAACAGGTTTTCATAACTGAAAAATAATATGCCAAGGGAAAAAGCCGTAATCTCGTCATGGCTTTGGCATACTTTTATCAGATGTCTATGTTGGACGTGGAAACAAAATCTGTTTTTGTTATATGGTTCCTTGGACCGCCTTAATTGATCTGCAACTTTTTTTCCGTCCTCATTTTCTCCTGAGCGTTTATCGCGAGGGATTGTGGAATCTCAGTGGGAAAATCGTCTCCGAGTTGGCCTGGAAGTGTTGCCGTAAACAGTAGGGAGCACGGAATGCAGGCCAGATCTTAGAATATCAGGCAGCCACGTTTTGACAAAGAAGAGGCAAAGCGTGATGGAACAGAACAGTTCCCCCTCTCCAAAGGGAATTCTAATTGATTGCATGTTTCATTACAAGTTTTCTCCAACAAAACCACTTTGTGGAGAGATCTGCTGTACTGCATCATTAGAGCAGATTCAGAATGCACTATTTGATATTTGAACATTTCATGTGAAGTGCGTCGAAAAGAGCAGTTAAAGAGCGAGCCTAATCTTGACAAATGATTAGATGAAATAGTTGGGTCGCGAGAAATCTTCCAGCGCTCAAATTGATGTGTTATTTGTTGGGGGGCAGTGCATTTGTGCATGTTAACTAACTGTGCCACTGGACTTGGCCCGTGCGTAATAGGGTTCCAGCGCAAACATTTTCTCCCAGGGACTTCTATTATTAATTCTGTCTGAACACATCCATAAATGAATAACGAAATAAATAATGAAAACGTTATTACTTTTGGCAGCTGGGTCATTTCTCCTTCCCTACCTCCCCTCCGCGCATTTCCTACTAATTAACTTTCCAAGGAGTTGTCCTCCTTTCAGAAAATGAATTCCATCAGTACTGGGAGCCATCGGAAATGCCTCCGCACCCTTATGGTAAGAAAACGTCAAACCTGCATAAACAGGACTTTCGTTTAATTATTGTGCCCATTGGTTGTTTTACATCCACACGTGATTAAATTACATGACTCTATGTTGTGGTGGGGAGAACATGGAGCGTGGTTAGTCATTTAGTTGATTCACGACCTCACTGTGGAATCAAATGAAAGGTATCCGTGAAGAGGATTCCAGCATGATCCATGAGGTAAACGGAAACCCGGGCCTACCATATACCAGGTTTAACAATGAGGGCGACAGAAAAACACATTTGGAGGCATTCTCCTGTGGCAAATGAAGCCTCTCTCAGCTCCCCTCTCAACTCTGCCGCTCCCATCTCCCCCCTTTAAGATCCATGGCCTCTGCCCTACGCCAGCCAGTTAAAGGCTTGTGTGCTGGGACAGAGGCTTGGCTATAAGTAGCCTTCATTTAATATGGATCTTAAAGAGGGCAGTAAACCCAGAGCCTCAGAATAGCTGCCCCCTGTCCCTCTGGCATGCTACACAGATGACCTTTCTCCTTCGCCCCCCCCCCCCCCTCTCTCTCTCTCTCTTTCTTTCTCTCTGCTCACTGCTCATTAGAGTCGCTGCAAACTCTTTTAAACGGCTCCTTCCTTCACTCTGCACTTTACTGTTAATTAGTTTGCTTTGTAAGGTTAGACGTGCGGACGGAGCAACTTTGGGAATGTTTGGCTGCCATCTGTGTGCACACAGCTCTAACTACGTACAGATGGTCTGTGCTCATAGACAGGTTGCTCCTTGGGAGAAAAACCCCCCACAAAAGACGGTTTTGGTTATTTTAACAAGATTTATGACCGTCCTCACAGGTAACTATTTCAGCCGTAATGATGATTGTTAGTCAGCCTTCAAAACAGAGGGATTAAAAAAGAGTAGTCAACACAAGACACAGCGGAGTGTCCCTTTTCATTTGAGCATATTAACGCCACCCTGATTTGGTTGCAAAATGGAGAAGCAGACTTAATGAACTAAGCAGTGTTTAACTGTGGCACACATTGAAACAATTGTGATGTGGCTTCCTTATTAAAGCCTTTTTATTTCGGCCAGGTTGAAATGCCGTGAGTCACTCAGTGAGTCAGTGAACCAGATAACTGAGAGAAAAGTTAGGCATTACCAAATAATTGCTTGACAAGGTCACAAAATTATCAAACATTATCGAATAAGAGAGCTGACACGATAATTTACGAGTTCCTTGATGAGAACAGAATAAAGATTAAAAAAGTTTAACATTTTCATATTTGATCTAGATTTAATAAATATAAATATATTTATTATTGTTATTATTATTATTATTAGTATTAGTATTAGTATTGGTATTATTATGATTATTATTATTATTAATAATAATAATAATAATAATAATAATAATAATAATAATAATAATAATAATAATAATAATAATAATAATAATGGATTTTTATTTATATAGCGCTTTTCTGACACCCAAAAATGCTTCACAACATCTACATAGATAACATGGCAAAAAAACAACAACAATTAAACAGATAGACGGAGAACGGACAAAGAGCAACAACAGTTCAAGCTATAAGTATAACAGTAACCCAAAACCATTGCGTCTAATCATACAATTATTTTTCTACTGTTTAAAAAAACAAAACATTATGTACTAAAAACCTACATATGTATGTTTGTAAAAAATATAATGATATATTAAATCAATCAGTAATGTAAAAAAAAAGATTCCAACCTTTGCTGACTGTTAATAATTTATCAACACATACAGCTTCCCTTACCATGTGGGATACTAATTCCTGCTGTATTTTTTCTTTGTCTTAGCTTGTCTGCAAGGTGCTTCTTGCTGGTGGGAAAGCTGCCCCTGTCAGTCGCAGTTCAGTGACTAATGCTCTCTACTGGGCATTGGGATTGACCCCTCCACAATTAAAAAAGGGTTAGCCAAAATTATTGTTGGCTTCTTGCCACATACTTTACGTGGCTTAGCAGTGGTCAGTGAAAGGTTATGAATCCAGAGTCCCTAAAACGTGACTTTCTCTGTTAAATGTGCTGTTTGAAGTTGCCAATGTAATTAGGTAACACAAAATGATAACTTTATTTCATTTTTATAGTATATGGAATACACAAAATCAACAAATACAGTTTGTGAATTTGCCATGTAACTCATAACAATAACACGTTACCCTACTACTGGTCATTTAAAAATATTTTTTGTTTGATCAGTGTATGGAAGGCCCAGTATGGAAGACCCTACCATTTCTCTCAGGTGTTGCCCGGCTGCAACACACAGGACTTTGTGCTGGCCTATTTTGCACTTTTGCAGAATGGAGCTTTTCTGTAATTACTTTCATATGACCATCTGTTTGTACGGTCAGAGTTTTTACCCCAATTTAACCAATTTAATTTGAAATATAGAATCCATCGTATTTATGTGGTTAAGTGTGTTATTACAGTTTAGATAAGTTAAATAGAGTCAGATTTTGGAAAGATGAAAGTAGTAGTACTTGCAGACAATAATTCATTCTTGTATAAGATAAGTAGCTCTTCTTCTGATTGAGAGGGAGAAAATACTTTCTTAAGCATGTCTGAGAGAAAAAAAAGAATGAGAACTCACCCAGTGAGAGGGAGCTTTTTCATTGTAACACCATAGTTTTTTTTCAAACACCATGAATAAAGGTGTATTAATAATTATAATTTGCTGTGCAGACATATTTTTCCTGATGAAATGGAGGGTGGGGCCAGGCAGCTAGTGGCGTTGCAGTGCCGTGTCAGCAATTATGGAGTCAAAGAGAATCTGTCATTTCATTAGATTTGTAACAGCATTATTCATGGTCATATATTGACTGATGTCGCAGGGCTTTGTGGATTAGATAGGTGTTACAAATGACACATGCATACAGAGAAACTACTTTGCGCTTCCAAATAAAATGATGCATAATTGTTTAGAATAGAAAACAACTCTTCATGAAAATGTGTGGTCAGTTTTTTTTCACTTACTTTGCTAAACGTTTATCTTTGCTACTTCGAAGGTTCTTAAATAAATATTTGTTCAGTTACATTCTATTTCCAAGATTAAGAAAGTGCTCTGGTAAAAATTATTTTCAACTTCTACATGCTTTTGTCTGTAAAGTAAATCTATTTGAGTTTTTCCTTTATTGTTTCTCTTTTTTAAGAAAAATACCTTCTCTTCAGTGGAGAGCCTCTTTTACAAAAACCTGAAAAAGCAGCCAAAGAGACTGAAAAAAAGGTAGCTTTTGTTCAATTCGTTTTTTTCTCTCCCCGAGGTTCTCTTAGGAAATGGATCCCAGGTGTTCGATAAGCCTGTAGTGGACATGACAGCAGTGCAATCAAGTGTATAAATTTAATTGCAGGCTCATTTTGTGCCGTTTATTAGCCGTTTAGGGGCACATCGCTCCACTTGAACCCTGTTATTGCCAGAATGAACAGCTGTTTGGCTCCTTTTAAACTTTTTTTTCATGGCATAGTTTTACAAAAGTATATTCTTGATGGGTGCAGGTTATAAATGCCAACTGGTCCTTGTAAAAACGACAAATTGTAATATTGCCACTTATTTGAAACGAATGGTTCAGCCCTACTTAGCACTTGTTCCCATGGTACACCTTTCTCAGTGTAAGAAAATAAAGAACCAACAAATGGTGTGTAATTACTGTATTTAGTTAAACCTGTAAGCTGGGTCTTTTCAAAAGTAATTTATGAAATGGCAGCAACAATACAGCATTATGACAATTAAGAAAATTTTAAATCATCTTAATTAGTTACAATATTGTCATCATTAAATAAGTATAACAATCACAAACATCTTTTCTGTTTACGTTTACGTGTTACTCTGAGCGCATGTCCATCCAAACTGTAAGATAGTTGAGGATCTGAAAGCTCTTTAGAGTTCGGAGGTGAAGGAGTTTCGCCACGACGTCTACACTGGTGCCACACGGTCTCCCTAAAACCTGTGAAGCATCGGCTGACTTTTGTTGAAAACTCCTTGTGGCCAGGCACCCCATTAATAAAAAGCCCAGAGAAAGCAGTGCTAATTGTTACCATGCACCGGGCCCTGGCATTCCTATAAATCACCAGGCTAATTGCAACAAATTGTGGGCTGACATTAAGCTATGATTCCGAACGGGCAAATATTCATCAACATTGCAAGTAGCCCATAAAACACTGTGCCGGCCATTTCCCCAGTCTAACATATATCTCCCATCTTATGCCCCCATTATTTATGGATCTTGCTTGTCCTCAGCATTTTAAGTGCTACATGGCGAGTGAATTGGCTGCCATATTGTTTATTTATATCCCTGCTGGGTGGAGTCTTTGTACTGGCAGATTGACCAGCAAGAGACCCTGTCCATTATGTTCGCCTGGGATGCTGGTGTGTTTCAGTCGCTGGCCTATCGATTCCTCTGTCTCCTGTCATGGCCGAGGTCTCCTCAGGCACTTCTGTAAATACTAAGCCAACACTGTTCAACTGCACAGAATGAGTTGTTGAAAACCTGCCTATGACATATTTACAACGCCAACCACAATATAGCGTTCTTTGTTATCCAAGATAAATATCGCTGCCGGCCCAGAATCCTCCTCATTGGTTTGCCATATCAGATTTATTGTTTTCATTCAGTCTATTTTTTATTATTGCCCATACCCACTCTGCTGGTTGCTGTAGACAAGCGTTCATATGTTTATATCCATATTAATATTTTCAGTCTTTTTGTAGATATTTTTTGTAGACGAGAAGGCTAGTGAATGCCTCCACTGGAAGGCCCTTTAATAGTCGTGCTGAATTAAATATTCTACATCCTGGCGCATGACAACCAGTGTCTGATCGACCTGCCCGTTCAACTAGGCAATGGTAGATCGTGCGTGTCGTTGTGTGTGTGTGCGTGTTTGCTGTGGAAGACTGCTTGATGCCGAGCCAAAGATCCCCCCTTTGATTTGAAATATAAGAGTTTGTGGCACATTTTGATGTGCGTTGTCAATTTGGTCCGCTGATGTACATGCACACCCATGTGTGGTGTACTCTGAACCATGAGTCATCCGCAGCACTTTGTGTCACCACCATATTCATCCCTCTCTCTCTACTCGCCCTGTTCTCTTGTTCCCGGCCTCTTAACACTGTTGAGATACTGGCTGCCTGACGGATCACAATAGATGGCCGAGCCGCAGGAGAAACGGCATGGAGGGGGCACGGGGAAAAAAAAAGAGAAAAAGGTGGAGGGAGAAAATAGAGAGAGAGAGAGACGGCGATATAAAAAAAGAGCCCTTTTTGACACTCTTTAACGTCGATGGGCTTATTACCGTGTGCTGTGATTCAGCTGGACGTGTTCAAGGATCTTCTCGACAGTGAAAAAGGTCAGCTGCTCTTAGTTGTGCTCCGCCAGAATACTAATACTGTCCTTATTCAAATGATCTGCTCCGGTGCTTATTAAATTGATGGCCCTGGCGCTCTAATTTAATAGTGTTGCAGCCCAGGCGAGGGACACAGCTGCAGTCAGCGGTGAATTAGGTGCTTCTGAGGCCAAGTTCAAGCCGGAGCACCCCTGCTTTGGGGATGCATTTTCCCACCAAATTAGCAGTCGGTGGCGCCGCACAATTAATTAGCGGCAACCAGGAAAAGCTTGTCATTTAATAAGGTGCTTTTTTCCCCTCCCACACCTCCCCCCCCCACCGCTCTCTCTCTCTCCCACACACACGCACTCTCTCTCACATCCCACTCTCTGTGTCTTGTCCCCTCCCTTTTTTTGCTCTATCGTTCCCTCTTCCCTGCCTACCTCCCTCTCTCTCTCACTCTCTCTCTCTCTCTCTCTCTCTCTCTCTCTCTCTCTCTCTCTCTCTCTCTCTCTCTCTCTCTCTCTCTCTCTCTCACTCTCTCTCTCCCCTGTTCTTCCACTCCACTTTACACAAACAGAGGGAATTGATCCATTAAGTGGTGGGCTATTAATGCTGTTTAATGTATGTCTGCTGCTTAAATGGAGACTGGGGGGGGGGGGGATGGAATGGGCACCAGGGGCTGCAGCGTTTGAGAGTTCCCCCCGGATGGACCACAGTAAAAGGAGATGGACCCCGGTCCGATAATGTTATACAATCAATAAGCTCTCGTCTCGTTGCATGTTGTTGGGCAGATAGCAATTTCTGATGTGAGCAGGCGTTAATGTGCAATGGCGCAAATGTGTTGTGTCGTGTTTTTTGTTTTTGCAAAATCTATATAGAAACCTCAGGCCTCTTTTCATTACGAACAAAAAGTAAAAAAGAAAAATGGTTATAGAATAATATGACGAACACAGACTCGTTAAGCACTGACCAGACCCTTTCCCATTGGTACAGCAGCTGTGCCTCTCCACTCAGACAGCCCTTCACCTCCGGTCTTGTTGACTGTAACAGGTAGGCCCTGAATGGAGAAGGTAGTAGGCCACGGTGGGCCATAAACAAGAGCTGTGACTCTCCACAGGGCAGACAGGGGCCTCTTCTCCCTGCCCCCCCCCCCCCCCCCCACACACACACACACAAAACACACACACACGGGGACACACACACACACGCACGCTGGCCCCGTGCCCGCCGTTTTCCCGTCTTCCTAATAGACTCCGGTGACACCAGTCAGCGTTGTTGTTCTCAGATTTATGTGACCTTGATGCAGTTTAGCACGGCGATTTGTTTATTGGCACTTATTTTGATGCATGTGGAAGTGAGCCTTAAAAGGCCGGCGACAGGCCCCGTTGGAGCGGGGGAGAGGGGGGGGGGGGAAGCCATGTTGTACGAGCGAACCAGCTGCTACGGAGATGAAGAGGTAAAAAAGAGAGTGAGACGGACGGAGAGAGAGAGAAAGAGAGAGAGAGAGAGAGAGAGAGAAAAAGAGGAGTAGACAAAAGGAGACAGAGAGAGATCCTCCGGGGTCGCGTTACATAATGCATCATTGGCAAAGCACCGCCGCCGACGTCTATTTACGGTTCAGACCCCCCCCCCCCCCCCCCCGCGCTTTGACAAGCACATGAGGAGCACACACGGCGACATATTGTGTTCCTCCAGTCGGTGTGCACAGTCAGTCTATCACGGGTCTCCGGGGAGCGTGCCGCTGTGCACGGATGGGAGAGGGCTGGTGATGCGGCGTATTGATGGAGCTGTGTTTCCGTTAGGCAGGGAAAACACCGGCTCCCTGATGTACAGCGAAGAGACAGCGAGAGAGAGAGAGAGAGAGAGAGAGAGAGAGTGTGTTTGTGTGAGTGTGAGTGTGAGTGTGTGTGGGGTGGGGCTGGGGGGGGGATCAATAGTTGTTTTTTCTCACAAGCTGCTGGGATTGAGGGAGAAAAGGCTCACAGATGTGCAATTGCTGCTTGTTTTTTTTTTTGCTTCCTGTTCCTGCTCGGATCTTGAGGGTAGCCGGTACCTTATGTCGGCTTTACATAACAGTCTGAGTACATAATAGTCCACGTGTGCGCGCGTGTAGCGCACGCAGGCATGCAAACGCACCCATGCAACCTCCAGGAAGGATAAGGAAAGGTCACGGCGCGTGTCAAAATGTTCTTTGTAAATATATCCTGTATTGTGTAATAAGAACCAGACCGAGGCGGAAAGGTTGAGCTGACACACCCCATATAACAAGGCATGAGCCTGAGTGATGGGGAAAGGTTTGGCCGCTACACAGGATCTAACTAGACACGTGCCTCTGTGCCGGGGAAGGGTTTGGCTGCGGCGCAGGATGACACAGGGCCAGAGCCTGGGGCGGCCAGAGAGAGAGGAGAGCCCAGCTGTCACCTCAGTCAGCGCCTTCTCCGGGGACAACTGTCAATCACCGGGCCTTCTTATCGCGCCGTCATTGATGCTAATTGCTATTGTCAACCCTAGAGACCCAGCGAATGCTAATGCTAGCGCAAAAATGCCTATTTGTGGAGCAAATTGTGCCTCCAAACACGAGATGAAATGCACAGAGAACTCCAAAGAAGTGAATCAGAGGTGATTATGGCGCCGCATTAATAAGAGAGAGAGAGAGAGAGAGAGAGAGAGAGAGAGAGAGAGAGAGAGAGAGAGAGAGAGAGAGAGAGAGAGAGAGAGAGAGAGAGAGAGAGAGAGAGAGAGAAGAGAGAGAGAGAGAGAGAGAGAGAGAGAGAGAGAGAGAGAGAGAGAGAGAGAGAGAGAGAGAGAGAGAGAGAGAGAGAGAGAGAGAGAGAGAGAGAGAGAGAGAGAGAGAGAGAGAGAGAGAGAGAGAGAGAGAGAGAGAGAGAGAGAGAGAGAGAGAGAGAGAGAGAGAGAGAGAGAGAGAGAGAGAGAGAGAGAGAGAGAGAGAGAGAGAGAGAGAGAGAGAGAGAGAGAGAGAGAGAGAGAGAGAGAGAGAGAGAGAGAGAGAGAGAGAGAGAGAGAGAGAGAGAGAGAGAGAGAGAGAGAGAGAGAGAGAGAGAGACATTAAGGAAATGAAAGGCATGATCACACAGAACTCGCCCAAACGGTTTGACCAGCGCCTCAGAGCAATGTCTGGTCTGTAGGAGAACACACCGTGTAGAAAGGGGTTTGATCACAAACACACACACACACACACACACACACACACAGCAGAACACACGCGAGAACCAGAACACACACCGAAGCACTCTCTCTCTCTCACACACACACACACACACAAGCAGACACGTGCAGAGCAATAGACCTAATGAAAAACAAGATGGATGCTCTGAGAGAGACAGAGGGCTGGGTTATTAATTGCTGCCCGTCCCCTCCCTCTGATAATGATGGGATGTATCCCTGTGAATTTGCGGTGAATAGATTTTATTTGCGGGGATTATTTATTGCCCTGCTCATCGGAGAGGTGGTGTGTTTAGAATAGTGAGGCTTTAGATAATGGCCAGTGCCAGATAAGTCCCCACATTAATTCCTGTACACCCTCTTCTATTTTGGACACTTTCCTAGCCATTTGCCTTCTATTTAGAGTACTGTTCGTCTTTGTTTGTGTGTTTGTTCCGCGTGTGTCTGAGTGTGCGTGTGGAGTAGGTGGGTTTGCGTTAGCGTACAAAGCTTTGCTTTTTCAGTCATAAATTGTTAGAAGGTAGTACACAAAGCTGAGACACGAAATGCTCTAAGTCAACCAGGCCCTAGTCAATCGTGTTTTTTTCCTCTGACGTCTTCTAACACTAATCACGCGTTGCGTCCGACATCTTTTGTTGCCATGCGATTTTATTTGCAATAGAAAACACAAACTGCCCCGTGGCTAACGCGGTGAACAGAGACGGTCGCACGGCTGACCGGGAACACGGGCCGCGCACGCTCCCCACTCCCCGCGTTTGTTCTCGGTCCGTCTGGAAGGACGGGATTATCTTAGGATAACCGTGGCCTCCTCCTCCCTCCTTCTCCATCCTCCCTTCACCTCCGTCCCATCAGCCTCTCACAGCCCATAAATCAGGCCGCTCCATGTCACGACGGCTGGAGGCGTGGTAGTGGCTCTGACGCCGAGCATCGCGCCGTGGGTGTGAAATCACTTGACCCCCGGCATTAACCTTTCCGAAGTGAATGGCCGCTCCTCTCCTCGGTGGCCATGGAACAAAAGAGGCCTGGTATTGATTAAACTCCACCGCACACACTTGATATTAAACACTGGCTTAGACGCCCGTGTTTCCTACCTCCCTCCCCTACGCGCACCATCTCCCCCTCCTTCACTACCATGGATCGGACGTGGAATTAGATGCATGTGCGTGCACACGTACTCCTGCACGGGCACTACAGTGTTTGTGCTCACTTACTCGCGTTAAAAAAATAAACTACAACTCACGCTACTGTTCTTACTTTCATTGTCTCTGTTCTCTTTCTCTCTTTCTCTATCTCACTCTTTCTCTCTCGCTCACTCCCACACAATACCCCATGGTCGGGTTTTGTCAAGGCTAAGGAAGGCTTGAGAGAGAGAGAGAGAGAGAGAGAGAGAGAGGAGGGGACGGGGGATGGGGAGTGGGGTGGTTACCCTGCTGAGGTGAAGGTCCAGGTCCCCAGGGAGATCAGTGTTTTGTCATCTGGAGCGGTGTTTACTTTCTCTCTCCACATGTTCTCCTCCCTCCATCTCCTCCCCGTCTTCCGGATCGATACCCAGCGCACGGCCATGACTCGCCGAGTTAAAGTGTGTGTTAGTGTTGGAGTGTGAGAGGGAGCTGACCCGCACTGGCCTTGGGGCTAAATAGAGAGGCCTTCTCAGGTCAATAATCCCCCACCCACACATCTTCCCCTAGATAAGAAACGCATCTGAAATATCAATCTCGCTGAAGTCTGATTCTGAAGTAATTAACAAATCCACCATAAGGACCTCTGCCATTGTGTGTCTGAAGAGAGGACTGTTTTTTTGGCAAGGACTACGGTAAGAAATATTGCCACTGACGCTGTAGTATTAATTATTCCAAAAGTCCTTGTGATAGGTCCAGTGTTTCAAGCACTGTGTTTGGTTAACCTTTTTTTAGCGAGAGCTCTTCACTCTCTCTTTTATTCCCTTAATCAACTATCATGCTCAAATGCTTTAGATTCAAGGGCTCAATTAACTACCTAAAAATGTGAAGGGAATATAACAGGATAGACCACTTGTGCTAAGGGCATTATTTGAATTAATTGAAGATTTAATTTAATGAAAAACAGCAAATGTGTGAAAATGCATATATGCATTTGTTTCTCTATATTAAATATATATATGTTTTAAGAGCATTTGAAATATGATAGAAATATGATAGAAACAATAACCCCCGGCTCGGACCTGCCTAGAAAGAAAACAATGAATAAAAACATTGAGATGGTGCGTGTCTGTATACAGTGTGTGTATGTGTCATAACCAAGTACTAAGTTTGAACAAAAGTATAACTACAAAAAAAACAAAAACACCTTTAAAAACCCCTGAGAGGGAAACGCAAAAAAAATAAAATAAAAAAAAGCATTTCCCATAACCCTGTCCAGGCGCTCGGCAATAAAATGCATTTAGCTCCTCGGACAAGCTTCAATGGGCGCTCAGGCCGGTCCTTTTAGAGAGCCTGCACGGCGACTCAGAGGGATGCAGTAGCGTGACCCTGGACACAGGACGGCCTGGCTCTTCTCAGGCAGCCCGGGCCCAGGTTCCAGGAAGTGTCCCTCTCACTCAGGCCTAAAAGTGGTTCCTGTAAGAGGGCAGCGCCAGAGAGAGAGGGGGGGGTGCTTGCGGGGGGTGGGGGTGTGTGTGTGTGTGTGGGGGTGGGGGGTGGGGGGGTCTGTCACGTTTCCCGTCACGTCCCAAGGCTCCGGTAAATAGAGCGTGTGAGTGGCCACCCACCAGCCACCCCGCCGGCCCCCTCCGTTTCTGATGGAGCAATAGCCCTTCCGTCCTCCCTCTCTCCTCTCCTCGTCCCCTTAAATTCCACTCCGGCGCACCCCTTATTTATCTCCACTCTGTCATGTTCTTCACACGAGTTGAAAATAATTAATTACTGCGGCCAGTGATGATTTATGATATTACTGACATAATTAATGATACACATCAATTTTCCTGCATAATTGAAGGGAGCTTGCAGAGAGCCTATCTTGGCACTGGGAAAAGGCTACAGCCAGGAGAACATGAAAGCCACCTCCCCCAGGTTCCTCCTGCTTCTCTCCTCACACTCTCTCACTCTGCCTTCTCTCCCCCTCCTACAGCATGACTGATGTGTGTGTGTGTGTGTGTGTGTGTGTGTGTGTGTGTGTGTGTGTGTGTGTGTGTGTGTGTGTGTGCGCGCGCGCGCGCGCGCGTGTTTCTACAATGGCGGAGATCTATAGTCCTTGTCAGTGTGCTGTAAATAAAAATAAAGAGCCGGACAATTGTTTTTCCGGTGTAAATATGCATGCCTACATATCTTTGTTTGTCCGTCCAGCATACAGTGGGCGCCTGCCCGTGCCATAATGGGGACCATGAGTGTGTGTAGATATACAGTGATATATGATTCATGGGGAGGCGTGTGAGGCATATGTAATTCCAGCTCTGCCCCCAGGACTAGAGACAACAAGGTAAAGCATGAATATTTGATTTGCAGGGAGAAGGTATAGGATCTATGCACTGCATTTTAAGCAGACAACCTATGCGGCGTGGGTCACTGAGAGGGCTCGGTGAAATCTGTTGGCTCGGGAAATTGTTTATGATTTTTAAGTTTTTTTTTTCTCTCCACACGATGGGAGGGGGGAACTAATTATGAAACAATGATACACTTTAAGTATTGGAGTGAGAATGGTTGAAACCGTGCTTGCTACATTTTTGTTCTTATGGGGTCAATTAGAATAGTATGTATTTTGAAATGTAATATTTAATGCCAGCAAAGATTAAGGCCATATAGATTTGATAGAAAGTATAATCGAAATGTAACTCAATCCTAATTTTAAAGCTATAAAGATGTATGTAGTTCATGATTTATTTGTAACATGCACTCGGGTATCTCAGAGCTATGGTTGTTGGATAATTATTGTTGTCTGCCCCATAAGTACATTTTATACAATTGTTTTTAAGTACCTTCTTTAATGTAAGCAACTTTTTTCTTTCACGTAATAGTTAACAAAGTTAGATAGCTAGCGAGTTAATGAGTAAGTAAGTGTGTGTGAATGTGTGTGTGTGTGTGTGTGTGTGTGTGTGTGTGTGTGTGTGTGTGAGTGCGAGCATGTGTTTAAGAGTGGGAGAGCATGAGAGAGAATGGCTGACCTCGAGTGCAGTAAACTCCATTTGAGTGCTTCACGCTGGCTTCACACGGCCTTTTAAATGTGTGATCAGGTAGTGGAGACTGCCTGACGGTGTCAACACACACATACCGCGGGTGGAGGGGTGTGGGGTGCCATGGATTAGTCTCCATAGCAACCACAAAGTATCCCCTTTTTGTAGACAGACAAATTCTGCTACATGTGAAAGTGATTGACAGGCCTATTCCTCCACAGCTGACCCATAGAAATTAGCAAGTAAGCGTTATAATACCCAGCTGCATTGGGGGGTCTCCATACTTTAAAAGTGCTCTTGTAAGTGGTTCGCCGAGAATTTGCATATGAAACATGGCATGCTTTTTTTTAAGGGGGGGTGCAAGTGTGCGTGCATGTATGTGTGTGTTGGAGTGTGTGTTGTGGGCTGCCTTCATATCTTTAGCTTGACGGCTTCCTTTGTGATCAAGGGGATTGGGGGAGGAAGGGTTGCCAGATGAGAATAACTTAATTTCTAAAGGCCTGAGATGAGAGGAGTCGAGGGTACAAGTTCACGTGCCAGTCGCCAATAGGATAAAAACAAAATGGTGATGTGTGTTTGCAAGAAAGAAAAAAATACGAACAAAGCTCAACTGTGTGCTTACTGGTCAATGATCACATAACAGATTTTTATATTTTCATGACTTGGGTAAGACGTCTTTTGAGAGATTTATTTTATTTTTTTAATACAAGATGTATTATAAAATGTTTGATATATATTGCTCCCTCTCCAGCCAGCGGATGGATGTATGATAGATGTACCTTGCTACATGGCTGGGCCAAGTTGTACCACAGTATATGCCTATTCTGTGGCTGTCGGGGCTGACAATAGTTCCCTAGCTAATGAAAGTCTAGTAGAGGAGGAGAACATTCTGCACACCGAACCACACAGACACACGCACGCACGCATGCACGCACGCACGCACACACACACACACACACACACACACACACACACACTCCGTTTATCTATCCAGTAACTAATTGGTTTTGAGGAGTTGTATTGATTTGTCGACTGACAATTGACACATGACCTTCAGCCAGTTCACATTATTGGTATTGAAATTCTTTTTGGATTTATTTATTTTATTTGTGAATACCATTATTATAATTCTTTTTAATAGTAAATCTAGATGAGCTTCTTTTCCCCGTTTAGTCGTAAATTATCCTCATTCAACACCTTGTTTTCCACATTTTGAGCTGTAAATACATTTTATTAAAATAAAAATTAAATCATAAACTGCGCATAAAATATTTGTGAGTAAATAAAATACAGACTACATGACACAATTTGAATGATGTCTTTGTGAGGTGTGAAAAAGCACAACGATTAGATAAGATTGACTTTTTTTTTAAATTTCATCAGCCATCCAAGTTCCTTGAAAGTTTCCTAGTTTTTGCACCAGGGGGCAGCAATGTTCCACAGAATAAGGCGGGGCCATTGAGGCGGTCAGAAAACTGTGGTGATAAAAATAATCTGCTGCGGCCCAACGTCATTAACAATGTTATTATTTTCTACATTATATACTGTTCCTATTAGTAACCATTTAATACTTGTAACAAGTAATTTACTTAATTTATTTTCAAATCTTTCTCTAAAATTATTAATCAACAACCACACACTTTGAAAAGTTTCATACTTAATTAACAAAATAATTGTATTGTTTGGAGGGTCAGTGTCAGTGTGGTTATAAGAGATTTGCTAAATAAGACAAAATAGTTGTTATTAAGCTTTTATATATTTTTTTTACTGTGAGTGAACTAATGGGATTCACATTACTTTATGATAACCTATATTGATTAAAATTACGAATTGAAAATAAGGATATATAACATCAACATAATTAGCGTGTGTTCAGTAATATGTGTAAAATATGTAATTGTCTCATTATGTTGAGGTAGATTAATTTATAAGACTTTTAATCTAAGTCTTTTTTTAAGATTACCACATTTACACAGGCCCTGTGTAGGACGTTTTTCAACTATGTTTAGGCTTTGTGCTTTCTTAGATATTAAAGAAATCTTTTAGAATCAATAACACTTTAATGGAAAAAAGTATGAATGTTATTCATATAATTGAAGTATATGTTCTAGCTGTAGAATTCCTAGATAAAAAAAGATAACAAATTATAATACTTTGAAGTAACTAGATTTAGTTTATGGGGAAATACATGGTATTATTTCTGAGTTACGTGTAACAATTCTGGTGAATAATTGCAGCTCCTGCAATCTTCAGTTAAAAGTAGTAACACAGCCAGTCTGACTATTAGTTGGAAAATGGTATTGTAAAATAAATAATGTACATTTGACTTTTTTTTATTCACAATAACAAGAACAAAAATTCTTTGTATACATTAGCGATTTCTACTCCGTTTTTGGGTGTGTTGGCTTCATGGGCTCAAAGTATTTTAATTACAGCTCAATATTGTTTTAGAATTTCAACACTTCTCAACAGTGATGCATACATTTTAAATTAAACTTGTTTTGTGTACACACTTACTAAATTTTATTATAAAATGCTTGTGGATAACAGTATTTATTTACCGTGAGCAAAATACGTTTATCTATTCCAATCCGTTTAGTTGTCTGTTTCAATGTTTTTTAGAACACAATTGGGAAGTTTAAAACGCATTTAGGTAATGGCGGGTTGAAGCCATACAATGGTCTGGATTACTGCTGTTGAAGTAGGCGGTGCTTTTAAATTCTTTCCTGGACTCTGAAAGAAAATGTGTTTGTTTGAAAGAAATGATTGAGCGCTGCGAGTCCAACCTCGGTCTTTATCTTAAACGAATCCTCATCAGCACGCTCCTTTCCTCCGTGATCCCACCCTCCTCCATCACGGTTGCCAGGCTGTTGTCAACGTCAACGTCATCTCCAGGCGACGCTCGTCACCCGTCTTTTCAGTCGGAAAGGTCCCTTCTTTCTCCCGCTCTCTTGCTGCCCCCGTGCCTCCCCTTTCGTTTCCTCATGCGGGGTGATTGCAAAATGCCCCTCTCTACAAGACGCCATCCCGCTGAACAATGTGCTGCCGCATGCACACACACACACACACACACACACACACACACACACACACACACACACATACACACACACACACACACACGCATGCACAGGGCAGCACGCTCACACATGCTTGCACACGGAAAACGCACGTGCACACACACACACACACACACACACACCTCATGCTCCCTGAGTAATCATTGTTCACTGGGTCTGGTCAGCATGTTGTCACCTGTATCGCATTAGAAACATTCTGGCCTCAGCACCACTGCTGCCCCCCCCCCCTATCCCTGTCTGTGTTTCCATCAGCCCTCACACTCAGGCTCCCTCCCCCTCCCCCTCTGTGTAACCTCTCCCCTGCCCCAGCCTTGGAGTCTTCTGTTCACCCTCCTACCCCTCCCCATCCGAGGACCTTGAGACTCACTCCCCCACAATGCCCCACTCTAGGCCACTCTTTTCATTTGCTTTTTACATGTTTTTTCTGCCGCGGACAATGGAATGAAAGGCGTGCGGAGGAGGAGAGTGTGGTGGAGATGGGTGTCTGAGTGGGCACCTCTGTCGGGCTCTGAAGGCTGGGGTCAGAGGCCGCGCGGCAAGCCACACCCTCCACCCATCTGGCCACGCCCCACATGGACCTGATTGGCTCTGAGCGGGCGGCGGGAGGTGTCGGGCCCCGCTCCGTTTGGCCCTGGCTTGGTCTTGATTCCCCGCGAGTGTTCTCTCCTCCGCGTTACCCTGAGTGAGCCCCAAAATGAGCTTATTCTCATAAACCCGCCATTGTTTCCAATGCTTTAACCTACAGTCTAATATTATCTTCTCTATGGAGGGCTTTTCTTTCTTTTTTTTTTACAATGTACATTTTATTTTGCAACATGTAATATAAAATATGATTTACTCCCAAGGTAAGGCTACACTGCACACACACAAAGAATCCTTTGCTTCGTTGAAACCCCCCATTCACTTCACTGTGGCAGCGGGCTAATGAGCAGGGTTGTGCTTGGCTCGGCTTTGCTGCCGTCCTACGGTCTGTCTGCGCGGGATCAGCGGCCGCGTTCTCCAAACAATGCCCCGATCACCGCGAGGCAGTGGCAATATGGCCGCCCGAACACCGCAGTGACACAGGCTTCACGGTGTGCGTGGGGGGGTGGGGGAGGGGGGGGGGGGGGGGGGGGTGGGGGGGTCCGTGTGTGTGTGTGTGCCCTCAGTCACAGCAGCAGCGACCCGGCCCCGTGTCATTGCCCCCCCCCCCCTTTACCTGGTGGTGACACCCGCATGGCACGGCGTGGCAGCTCCCTTAGAAAGGGCCCCCGCTCTCCAATCATCTCCGCGGCGTCACCCCGCCGCCCGCCTTTGTCCACACCTCCGCCAACACTCATTTGTGTCTCCCTCCAGCAGGTCTGACCGGCCGAACAATTCCCCGGGCCGAGCGGGAGGGAAATGCATTTCACTGATTAAAGATATCTGGTGACGCTACGTGCTGCTGGTGCTGCTGCTGCTCCCTCGCCCTCGCTCTCTCTCTTTCTCTCTCTCTCTCTCTCTCTCTCTCTCTCTCTCTCTCTCTCTACCTGTCTCTCTTCCTACCCCCCTCTCTCTCGCTCTCTCTCACCCCCCTCTCTCCCTCGACTACTCTCCCTTTCTCTCTCTACTCTTTCGTGAACCCCCCCTCAACCCCCCACCCTTTTAACTGTTAACTGTCTGAACTGTCTTTGCCAGCTCAAAACTCTCCCCCTCTCACTCTTCAAGCTAAGTGTAGCGTCATCACTCTCCTCTGCTCAGCCTACGCAGTGCCAGTCGCTGAGCTCCGTTTAGATCGTCTGCCTGTAACAGCAGCCAGAGACAAATAGGCATGGTGGAAAATGTCAGAAAGATTCTGTTGTCCTTTGCAGGTAAAAGTGTTGGGTTCTGGAAAAAAAAAGATCTGCAGCAAAAGAGCAACATGTTTGGCCTTTTGAACGGTCGGTGCACTCTGGCGCGGGTGCTTCTGGGAAGCCTCCACCGGTTGTCTGGGAAGGAGGTAGGAAGAGAGAGACACACACAGCTAGAGAGAGGGAAAGAGAGAGAGGGAAAAAGAGAGGGAGAGAGCAACGGGTACAGTAGTCAGAGGGAGGTAGCGCCCCGCCAAGAGTGCTCAATACCACTTTTTATCCTTCTCTCTCTCTCTCTTCCTCTCTCTCTTCTCTTTATCTCTCCCTGTGTCTCTCTCTCTCCGCTCCCCCCTTTCTCTTTTCTTTTCTCTCTGTCTCTCTCTCTCTCTCTCTCTCTCTATCTCGCTCTCTCTCATTTGTGTGCAGGGCCTGTCCTGTTGGTCTGTGGCCGCTCTCATTGGCTGCGAGCCGTGACCTTGGGCCCGCTGGCGGCGTCCGTTGGAGCGCCGCCGTCCCGGCCAGCTGTAAAATGAGATGGAGGGCGTCTCGCCCACTGTAAATCACAAATAGCCCGTTGCCACGGTGAGCCCAGCTCGCCCGCCCACCGGCGCTCTATGTGTTTAAGAGGCCGCCACTGCAGTAAAAAGGAGCCCGCGTCCCGCCAAGGCCTGTTAGGACGGACGGGAAGAGGAGGGAGAGAGCCGGGGAGGGAGGGAGGGAGGGAGGGAGGGAGGGGAGCGACTGCGAAGTGTGTGATGGATGAGCCCCCACCCCCCCCTTCCCTCCCCCCCTCTCAAATTAGCCTTTTCAGATAGGAGCTGACATCCCAAACTGACCTTGCTCTGTCTGTCTCTCTGTCTCTTGTGTTCTACTGTACTCCTCATTAGGTTTTTTAAGAGGAGGGGCGTTCCAGATGACAAACGCCTTCCAACTCCACACAGACACTCTTTACGAACGTACTTAAGGGGGGCTAGGTGGTCGAGCGTCCCCCGCTGCATTTCTTCTCCAAACCAGTAGGGGGCACTGTGACGGAAATGTCTTAAATACATCCCTACTATAAAATAAGAATGAATAAATCTATGTACAGTTATCCCGACATAAGGTATTTTACTGCATTCATTCTGAGTGAGGAGACACTGGCGTGCATTGCTCCCATTTCTGAACCTGGTAGGTATTTCAGTATATGGGTCACATGTTTTAGGATGGTGGAGGGGAAAGGCTGGCACATCTTCGTCTTTTTTTTCCCAAACGCTTTGCCCGTTTCTATTTCAAGAGTCACCTCCAAACCCTAATTAACAGAAGAAGCCATCAAATCAAACTTTACCAATCCCAGCGGTGCTGTTGTCAGGCAACTGGCACAGAGACTCCTAGTGCCACTCAGTCCTCTACCCGGCCCTGGCACTTCATTCATTAGAGTGCCACCGTGTGTGTGTGTGTGTGTGTCTGTGTTCGTGTGTGTGTGTGTGTGTGTGTGTGTTCGTGTGTGTGTGTGCGTGTGTGTGTGTGTGTGTGTGTGCGTGCGGCACCCAGGGTTCAGTAGATCCGGTGATGAAACACCACCGCTGTCACAAAGGGTAGAGACCCAGTGACATCTAACCCTCTGTAGGCCAATCATTTGCGGGCGTACGCCTAAGTGTGTGTGTTGCGTGTGAGAGTGTGTGTGTGTGTGTGTGTGTGTGTGAGGCTGGCGCTTGTCTTCCCAGGAGCGGCGTGGGACCGCGTTCCTGAAGTCGGGGGGGCGACGAGCCGAGCGCTGGGTGTCAGCGGAGGTTGTGGGCTGTGGAATATGGAGAGCGGTGGAGTGCCGCGCCACCTGACACCCGCCCCACACGCCGGGGTTAAACGGGGCGCGGGGGAACAGCGGGCGGGGTAATAGCACCGGGGGGTGGGGTCGGGTGGGGGGAGCGGCTTGATGAAGGGTGAACAAAGGTGACGCGGTGTTACGGAGACACGACACCCAGACATGCTTTGTTGGCTCGTTTTGTCGTGCGAGGGGGGGGGGGGGTTCCGGTGCCTCCAAGGGAAATCTAACAGCCGTCAACACGTCGTCCTTTTTCTTCTTTTTTGTGCGATGGAAAACGGGGAGCGCTCGCGGACGGATGTGTTGGCGTGGCGAGCCAAGGCGGGGTGGTTAACGTTGCCTAAATGTGTGGCGGAGGGGACGAGGATGGGGGAGGGGGGGGGGTAACTCAGGATAGCTCTGCAAACAGGATGGGTGACAGCTCCTCTTTGTTTGAACAGCCATTCGACATGACCCAGCCACGGCTGTTAGGCAGCGCCATTAGCATGCGGTCCACGCTGGAGGGAAGGAAAGCCGCGGCGCACGCATGTCAAGGACAGCCGTTTAGAAAACAGAGACCTTCTACCTTTCTCCTCGTGAGTCTGTGCCCATCCTGGTAGTTTCAGATCAGATCGTTCAGGCTTTCATACCAAATTACGATCCTTCACTCCCGACTCCCGATCAGAATCAAACACTTTTCCCCGTGATTCCATTCCCGTGTGTGAACCCCGCGTCTCTCCCAGCCAGGCTTCCAGGACGGCATGGTGGCGGAGTTCAAAGCCAGCCCCAGTGGAAGAACGAAAAGGGTAGGAGATGATCCAGCACTTGACCTTCCTTTAATTGTCTCCCATGCATAACCACTTGTTAATTACCGCCGGAGCCAAAATGGCTGCCACCGCTACTTTGTGAAAGGTCACCGACTTCTGCTTAATGAATGGCCGCGGCGGAGCTCCGAGGCTGACCCGCTAGCACGTCTCAAAGGCTTAAGACGGCGACCATGTGCCTTTTGTTAACGTTAACATCTTCCTCTCCCTCCGGAAATATTGGACAATGGTGGTTGGAGGCTACCATAGACGCTACTTCAGTGTTTTGAATGTGAATTGTCTTCATGCCACCTATTCCTCATTCAGAGCTTTGGATGGTGCCAGGCGTAACGACAGAGAATAATGCACAAGGACACGTTGTGTATGGGCATTAAAGGTGCTAAGAAACCCCTCATGTTATTCGGTTGCATGATTTACCAGTACATATTGCATGTACACACACACACACACACATATACACATAACTTTCTTATTAGACTCTGCACTCCTGTCAGCTTAAGTAGATTCTACTTTCTTTGAGACAACAGTGTTATCAGACAGGGTCATCGTCCATGGCCTCCTTCAAACAGTAAAACAATAATGAATCCTGTTATCCCCAAAAAACCCTCTTCAAAGAAAGGCGCTGATAATAGCATGATAATGTGATTAAACATAAAGGCTTCGTAGGATGCACTTAAAACATTTTTACGTCCCTTTTATCCCCTCAGAGGTGATTACATTCAAATATCGGCCTGCTCTTTGTTGTGGCTCCTGAAAGCCTCCGAGTGACAGCTCCGCAATGGAGACTGAACTTTCCAGGGCTTTGTTTTTTCACTTTTTTTTTTTTTTTTTTTATGTTGGTTTTAAAGGATTCTACCAGGAGTCATTTTATGATTCAACCAATTGTATATATATAAAAAAAAGAAATTACGAATCAGATTTGCGTTGTTGTCTCTTCGCCCATCTCCAGAAATCCTGTGAAGTTGTGTTTTGATAAATGCATTTTCCAGTAACTGTTATTGTGGGTGTTGCCGCTCAAATCACGGCCTCACCGACACCGCAACACCGGTCTTGTCCTGCACGGTGTAATATCCCCCCACACTCTCTGCCTGCTCCATCTCACGCCTGTCTGGGCTTTGCATCAGGCCAACCCGGACGCCCTGCATCTCCAGACAGCTGATTGTCGGTGGGGAAAATGTGCTGCTCCAACCTCGCCAGGGGTCCCTAACCTTTCGGAGGGGAAAACAGCAGATGTATGCAATCCTAGCCCCGTTTTTAACCGGTTAGCGCTCACCTTTCCCAGGCAGGCTCCCTCCCCACTCCCACCCCACCCCCCTCCCCTTTTTTTTTAATAGCTCCCGGTATTGTCTAGGTCCTTACTGACAACAAAAGGGGATAAATGCAGTGCCTACAGTGGGTCCCTGTGGTTGGGCCTTGGACATGACACGTGTCAGCCCGTGATAAATTGGCTGCGTGTCTGTTCAATTTCAAATGCAAAGCTCCGGAGAGGGGAATGGAGAGAGGGGCTGAGCGGAGGAGGAGAGGGGGAAAGGAGAGGGAGAGGGAGAAGGGGAGCCAGGGCAGGCCTTTTTCTGGCACAGGGTGAGAGGGATGCCTCCGATGCTGGATGTTAGTGTGTGGGGAGCAGATAAGGCGCAGCGCAAGTTTGAGAGCAGGATGCCCACTTCCTGCAGTCAGGGGGAAGGAATCTTGGCAGCGGGATAGGTGAAGGAGGAGAGGAGGAGAGAGAACGAGGGAGTGGAGGATGGGCAGAGAGAGAGAGAAAGCCGTGAGAGATGAAGGTGCTCCTCCCGTTGGTCGATAAACAGTTCAGGAAAAACGTCGGCGAGCGTCGCTGACAAACTCCCCTCCTCCCTCTAACCACTGCCCCCAATGCACGTCAGGCTTTATGTGAAGTCGGTTAGTAGCCAGCGCCTCGATTCCTCCCCCTGTACGTGTATTTGGCACGGGAGCCCGCCGCTTATACGGTGCGGGACAATGCACGGCGTTGGAGACTAAACGGGGTGACAAGGAGGAGCGGGGCCCAGCCAGGAGATGGCGGCCTAATAATCGCCCCGCGCTAATCAGTGCAGCTGGGCTGAGAGAGTTGGCACTGTGACACCGGGGAGGCAGGCACGGGGGGCCGGGGTAGAGCGGCCAGGACGCGGGCCAAATCCAGCTTGTATCTCCCGAGCGGCTCTCCACACGAGGAGGGGGGGTGGGGGGAAAAGCGGCTGCTGTACCCTCGTGTTGTCAGCCCGCTTGCGGAGGGGAGGAGAGAGGAAAAAAAGGATGGCACTTTTCGGGAACAATTGGCCTGCGAGGTGACAAAGCTGATATTATGGTAATGTCAATCTAATCACTGAGAGAGATGTCTCTTGGAAATCCCTGGCAGAGGGAAAGGGGCGGGCGGGCGGGCTAGCGCGTCTCGGGGTCTCCCAATGTGTGGCCCCCTGCTGGGCTCCCCCCGAGCCCCTCTTCCTCCCTCTAAAAAGAGAATATTTTTCTCTCCTATGCCAGCGTACTTTCCCCTTGTACCAGTGGCGCTTGGATGTTATGACGCACTGCGAAAAAATATTGTGCTTTTTTAACAACACGGGTTTATTTCCCTCGGCGGCATGAAACGGCTTGGCGCGCTGTTCTCCAGGCGTCTCCCTTCCCCCTTAAAGGCAACTAATTTTATCTTCTTCTTTACATGTGCTCCCCCCCGCCCGCTGTCTCCGGTGCCTGTACCTGGCTCTGTGGTTTGACTCCCCTAGCTACGCTGTGGCCCTGTAATGTGCAGCGTGAGACCGCTGGCCCTCCAAACGCTTGTACATGTCGCTTTGACCTTTAAATGTCATCTCCAGGTTGGTCGTGGCGCTGGCTCGCCGCTAATGCAACAATTCGATAAGGAGGTTTATCTATCCCCGAGTCCTTGAGCCCGGCAGGAGGAAAAAAGAGCGGGGATTGACGACATCCCTGCCGAGCCCCGTTTAGAAGAAAGACCAGATATCCCAGCGTTGTCATCCGTTAACATCTGCAAATAAAAGGAACAGGGGGTGGGGGTATGAGGACAGAGGAGGAGGAGGGGAGGTTTACCAGGTAGGACTGTACCATCTATCCTGGCCTGAACCCCCTGACAACCCACCTGCCCTCCCTGACAACGCGTCACCGCGCCTTAATTGAAGTGGGTTTGTCTCCTCATCGCTCTCCCATGATCCTCTTCTCCATGGGTCAGTGCGGGATGGGAGGGGTGGGGGCAGGGGGGGAACCCCCCCGAGGGCTGTCCCGTCGGCAGGATTGCTATTTGCTTCCTGCCGCCCCACTGAGAGCATGCGAGATTGAAGTTATTTTATGCTTGGCTTACCTCTCCTTTTCACTCCCGTGCATCATATCTCCTGGCCGGGTCGGCCGCTCCAGCCCCCAACACCGCTACACCCCTAGCCTTCCATTCTTAAAACCTCTCATGCAGGAAAAGGGAGGAAAGTATCCGTTACCCGATGGAAGGAGTGTGATTTTTACTGCGAAGGTGTGCTTTTCCCAGCGGAGCGCCGTTCTGTTTAAAACGGTTCTTATCTTTGAAGGAAACGGATTGAGTGTCTCTTAGAGAAAATGGCTACCCCTGCTATTTTCAAACTGGCAGGATAACTTAAGAAGGACATAATGAGGCCCTTTTGTTTGTTCACCGTAGTTTGTGTATTTTTAATCTATGTAAATACTACTATTATGAATGTAACTCCACAAAATAACAAAGTCTGATTTTGTTTTTCTATGTGTGTGTGTGTGTATGGGTGTGTGTGTGTTCTGGAGGCAGGCCTGTTTGTGGCTCTAAGTGTGTGGCGCATTAGCCGTGTGAGGGTAATGATGTGCGAGGCAGCGGTGTTTGGTGCCAGGGTCACCCTGCGGCTCCCAGCCCATTCCCAGCCACAATGTGTTTCTGATTCCTCCCATCCCTCATCACTAGTCATGTTCCGCTGACAGCAACCACCTACATGTGTACGGGGCAGAACACACACACACACACACACACACACACACACACACACACACACACACACACACACACACACACACACCAACACACTCTCACACACAAAACATATTTATGTAGACTCATGCCCATCCATGTGCGCACACACATACACGACCTGTTCATACATAAGCATACATAATTTATCTCGCCGGTCCACACATTTACAGCCACGTTAATCTGAGGACATTTACACTTCCATTTTATTTTGGTAGATTATCCAGTTTGACTGTGGAACTGTCACTGGGCTGGACCCCATTCACATGCATGCATAAGTCATGGAAAACAGCCCAAACATACCCCACCTCTTTGCAGGGGTGAAGGAGAGAGGCCAATGCATATGTCGTAAAGCCACATATGGAATTAAAAAAATTTCAACACACACGTACCTACACATTGGCATACTCCTAGCCACGTCTGAAACATGCCCCTGCATTTTGATTCCTCTGTTGTCTCTGCTCCGAGGAACCAACGGGACATTCTTTCTGCTACTCCTACCTGTGGGAACCTTGAGACAGCACATATGAGAAAATCTGCTCACCTTTAAGGTTCGCCGCAGTAATTGGCCTAAGGTGAACCTACCCACTCTGCACAGGCACTAATGTATTTGAAAAGATATTGAAAAAGCTGATGAGAGACACTAGATGTGTTATGGAATACAAAAGTTAATAATGGTGGTGATTTTGACGAATGGCTCGGCAAATTCGACTTGAGACAAGCCTAAATTGCTTTTTTTTGGGGGGGAGGTGGTCGACGGCTTTCTCTGGTCTTAATTTAAACATTCCCTCATTGACTATGCGAGCTGCTGGCGCAACAAAAGAGCACAGTTCACTTTTTTTTGTGGGGGGGGGGATAATGCATTCAGTAGGAACACCCTTCCACTGTGTTTGTCCATGGAGGTACTCAGAATAACTGTCTGTAAAGCCCTCCAACGCTCTCATTACAGAGGCCCACTGAGAAGGGGGTCTGAAACAGCGGAAGGGCGCCGAGCGACAGTCGCGCAATGTGCTTTTGAGTATGTACGTATCTTTTTATTGCCACATATATCACCCCCCCGCGCCGCGACATCTAAAAAAGAGAGTGTGATCTATACCAAAGCATTAATCATCATTCATCGTATGTTAATAAATTCAGAATTCCCCCATTTACCATGCGGCCGTCCACGCGGGCTGGAAATGCAACCTTTCCCGGGCCCATAAATCATGGCGCCTGAGTCATCTGACAAAGTACCCCCAAACACAGGCGGCGCCGCGCCGCTCCCCGGGGCACAAACACATGGCCGACCGTAATGTGGCGGGATCCCAGCGCCTCGACCGGCGAACCCCAGAACGCCGCCGCGCTGCCAGACCCCTGCCTCTGTGCCGCCGCCGCCGCCGCCGGGGGATGGGGGGGGTTGGGGTGACAGGCGCCGTCAGAGGGGACGGTGGGATGCCCCATGGCCTCCTCGCCAGTGTCTCTCGGTCTCTGCCTCTGTCTCTCTCTCTCTCTCTCTCTCTCTCTCTCTCTCTCTCTCTCTCTCTCTCTCTCGGTGTCTCTCTCTCTCTCTCTCTCTCTCTCTCTCTCTGTCTCTGTCGCCTCGGCGTCGTGTGCCTCTGGGGGCTCGGTGCCGAGCGCAAACAACAACACTCCTCCTGTCGGCCCCCGAGGCCGGCTGGGAACAGCATGCTAGTGGGAGCCCTGTCCGTTCCTTATTAGGTAGAGCCTGCTGCTCTGCAGAGGGGGCCGGTTACCAGGCTGGCCGGAGTGCGTCCTCTTTTCAAAGCAGCAGAAATGGCAAAGTGGCATTTTACTTGGAAATACTTTTTTCCCCGTCCGATTGTTTTTTGTTAGGTTTCCTTTATGGAGACCAGTCGTTTGTGCGACGAGGCTGATGAAAAGGGGAGCGGGAAGCTTCTAGAAACTGGAGTTAACGCGGCGCTCACACTTCCCTGCTCTCCTCGTGGTGCCAGCTGCTCTAATCTAGCTGTTTAGGAGAGATTAACACGGCAAAGCGACAATCTCAGCAGATGGAACAGCAGTTCCTCCTAACACCGGCGCGATGAGAACAAAGAGCTTTATCTGTTAATAACTTCAAAAGGCCAATAATCACTGCTAGTCAGGTAGACGGCTGTTATTTGTCTACCTATACAACAGATTAGATTATTTTTAGCCTGCGGGGAAAGGCAATCTATTGTGCCCCTATTTACGCCCAATAATGATCTTTTTTTACCTTTTACCAAAGTGGTCACATGATTCACTTATATATCCACGTGCTGTATCGGGCAGATTAAAAGATTAAAGGCTTTGAGGGGAGAGAAAAAGAATTGCATCCCTATAAAAGCCTTATTATTGTTGTAGGGGCCGTGGGATCCTGCTGTTGTGCTGCATACATTATCCAGAGGGGCCGTCCATGGCGCCATTCAAGAGATAATGTCATCAAATGTTAATCACTGGTGCATTGGCAACGTGCAAAGCGAGCCGCTTGCCCTCTGATATGCAAAGCACCGCGGCTCGCTGGCTGTGCCGACTGAACGAGTCGCGCGGCGTCGCACAGAGCGCCGGGGCCATTATTTATTCCCCATCTCCTCTCTTTTCTCTCTCCGTTCTCCCTCTTTCTCATCCCCCCGTGTTGGATCACTGTCTCCTCTCCCCGTCTCCTCCCCCGGTTGCCCGGGCCTACCCCCCCCCCCCCCCCCCCCGCCCCTCTCCCCGGGGACGTTGGGGCGACCGGTTATTTCTGACTCGGAAGACGGTCGTGACTAATTGATTCGACATCTGATGGTGCGCGGGTAACGTCTCACTTTCCCCCCCCCCCCAGCCCGCCGCGCCGTTGCCACTCGCTCAGAAGAAGCCGGGGCGCATTAGTGTGTTGTGCATGTATGTATGAATGCGCGTGTGATATCAGAAATATGTTTGTTTATGCCCACGCTGTCTGCGCTTCCTCCTCAGATCCCGGACGGCGTTGCCCCTGGTAAGCTGAATTATTTCTAGGCCGACTGATGTCAGCCTCGGTGCAAAGCACACTACATGTGGAGGCCCGCCCGCCCGCCCGCCTGCCCTCCCCACCCCCCGCATTGATCCCACAACAATGGCTGCGGGAGGAGAGAGCGCTCGCAACGCGCTCATTTATGTTGCTCCTCTGATCATTTTGCAATGATGCTTGTTTGTGAGACGGTGCATCTTGTAAACACCACGGGTGCTGTGTGTTTACGCCCCGCGCCCCGGGGACTCCTCCTCTCCCATGGTGTCACATAGGTAGAGCGTCTCCCCTCTCTGGCTCGTTCTCTCTCTCCTCCCCGTCTCTCTGCGTGCGGGTGGACGGGTCTTTGTGGTGTGCTTTTGGGCCGGGTCCAGGGACCTAATGAGGCGCTTCTGATGGAGAGGCTCCCATAGGTCGTCAGACTGCAGTGCACCCCCCCCCCCCCCCCCTGCCGCCGCCACCGTCGTCGATGCCCACTCTCAGCCACCTTAATTGATCTAATCATTTACCCGATTGGTCAAAGTAATCAGTCTGGGCTGCCCCCACGGGGGCCCAACAATGACAAGACTCTGGAGCCCGCAGCCTTCTGTCCTCTCTGTGTCAAGGATAGCATCCAGGCTACGCCAGGACTCTCTCTGAGTGTGTGCGCGTGTGTGTGTGCGTGTGTGGGAATGTGTCCCAGCCATATTCCTCTTATAGGTTGAAAAACTTTTTTTGAAAACACTTTTTCTCTATATGAATCTCTGAAGTAAACCCCGGATGTGAAATATATCCTAAGAGTTTTTTTCTTTTTTAAATACTGTAGTTATCTCTGTATTTATGTCAACATTTTCTGGTTTCATCGCAGAGCACTTTACACTTTCGACCCCTTCCCGTACGCTCTCGGTAAAGGGCTGTCTGTGGGGAGTGTCCTCGTGTGGAAGACCCACGGTAGGTACATGGCAGGTGGAGAAGGCCACTGGGGAATGATCAAGTATGCATCCCATCCGACCCGCATCCTCTCCCCCATTACCCTGACATTTTCCCCCCACATTTAATTCCGGGCCTTTCTAAAGAGCAGGTAATAGTGCAGAGGGGTATGGGGACCCAGAATTAAGCAGTTTTACACCGAAGGGTAATTTGGTGTGATGAATGTGCCGTGGCTGGTAACTAATAATACATATTTTAAGTAGTGGCGGCGCGGCCCAGCAAAGGTAGCATCATTATTAATATGGGAGTCGCCGCATGTTTCCGTCAGGGTTACGGCACCAAGGTCACCGTGGCGTTTCACTGAATTAAAAGCCATTTTGAGCTATGGCACTCCTAATCAACTCGGACCTAAAGGTGCATAGCTCAGTTATAATGAGGCGCCAATGAATTTAAATAAACAGCCAGATCTAGTGATTTATAAAGGCGATGTGCTATCCTTATAGCTCGTTAGCCATGACGGATACTCTTTATTCTCGGGCCGCTTTGCCCACAGGAGCCCAGCTTTTAAACAAGTAATGTCTGCCTCCATTGTCAGCGCGTAGCCCCACTTTTGGAGCAGGACACTTATCCCAGTCATTATGAAAAGTGGAGACACAATATAGAACTAATGATAATGTATGCCATCCAAATAGGTGATTTTTCTCCTCCTCTCCATTGTGTGCATGTTAAAACGACTCCACAGAGTTTTAGGCCCATAAATTCATCATCATATTTTGGCAAGGCCCAGTCTTATTGCCTGAAAGGAGGCATAATCCTTGATACTGGGAATGTTTTGCATTTAAAGGGGTACTTCTGGTTGGGGATTTGATAGTCATGATGGGTGGGAGTGTAGAATGGAGTGGGGTGGGGATGCTTCCACTCCTGGTATCATCACTTATATGAAATTATAATATTTTCACGAGAGAAAGTGTACGGCTTATTTCAACTACTCTTTGAAAATAGAAACGAGAAATGGAACCTTCCTCAGTGAATAACTTGGCGCCATTAATATGTTGATTAGGAACTTTCCAGAATAACAATGTTTGAAAGTCCCCCCCAACCACCCACCCACCCTCTAGCTATAGAAGAATCAGTCAAAAATAAAACAGGCCTCTGGCTTGTCGCAAGGGCAAAATAGTTTTGTCACAAGGATTTCCAATATTGATCTGGCCTCTCCTAATTGAGCATGGAGTTCTTGGCCACGGCGGGCTTATGCTAATGACCCTGGTGTGGGGCGGGCAGCGGGCGGCGGGCGGGCTAGTCCCGGCCAGGCGGGGCCAGTGAGGCGTGCCCAGTGTCGCCGCCCTCCCAGCGCTCCTGTTGGGACACGCCAGGGCATTAACCACTTCATCAGGCCCTTTGTTGCCCGCCTCTCCTTTGTGTGGTGCCCTGAAGGACACAGGCAGAGCCAGGGCTCCAGCCTCAGCCACCTCTTTACATCTTGATACGGCTCATTCAGGGCACAGGGCTTTATCAGTGAGCGCTGGCTTGGGACCGCCCGCTCTGCTCCGCGCTCTCCATCTCCCTGGGCTTGCCTGTGTCTACTCTAAACAACTTAACCAGCTAGACGGGTTGAAAAAAAAAGAGACAGTTATTTTAAAAATAAATAATAAAAGGTTCAAATATATATATATAGAAAGATTGTTATGCTGCCAGCGATAGCATGTTTACAGTATATTTTATGACCAAGTAGGCGTGTGACTGACCTTCAACATGCTAGGCACCGGTTTGATTTCCAGTATCAACTGAAGAGTGTGTACACACGGCGGCCGCTGTTTCTCCACACAGAGACGGGCTCTGGTAGCACTTGAGCATTTCAAGGTAATTCTCACTCGTGTTGACAGAATCTGCCTACCTGCCAATTTTAGTCTCAGCCCCTTGAATGAGCAATTTGTAAAGCCATACTCATTTCAACACTCAAAGAGCCACTGCAGTGAGCTGGTTGGAGCTGTCAGTTCACCATCAGAGTTTGCCAATCTTCCTTGGGGAAATAACGCCTCTATTCAGGCCAATTGTTGTTGGGCGAACCCGTTAGTCTGGAGTGGGCAGAACTGAAGCGGCTGCAGCATAATTGTGTTTCCCAGGTACCACCACACTCAAGGAGGAGGCTGGTTGAAGAATATATTTTCCTGTAAAATCACACCACACACCGCGTATGTGACGTTACGGTGCAAAAGGTAAATACGTGATTTTAGCAGTTGTAACATGTGACTACACCAGGCCGAATCCCATCATGACTGCTCAGCCCATTGCACTTCATTATTTAAACAAGAGCCTGCACTGCGCGGTGTACAACCACTCCTGCCACGGCTCTCTTGTTAGCTCCTGAGCCTGTGCTCCCTCTGCCTGGGTTTTCCCTGCTTGGCCCCCTCCTTCTTTTGGCCCTGGTTAGTAAACAAGCTCGGGCTGTTTTTTGGGCTGGAGGTCATTGATTTGTCGGCTTCTCCCCGCGGGTCACCGAGGTCGCCGCGGCCCCGCGAGTATCGAGCGCCGAAAATGAGAAGCCCCGCTCGGCTGCCCCGCCAGCCACCGGGAGCACCCCGCGCCCTGCGCCCGCCCCGATGATTAATGCCACCCTCGTCCAGCCACAAACCTTTCTGCCGCAGATAATGCCAGGCAGCAAGCACGGCTGACACTTTTAATGTATAATTAAGTAGAAAAAGTCAGCGGCGGCTATGCAAATTTTTTAAAATGATAAATGACGCCGTACAGCAGCAGGGATTGATTTGGTGTAAATGAAACTAATTAAGGAAATGTCAAACATAATTAATAAAACAGGTTTAAGCTGCAAAACATTGTCAATAGAATGAATGAGGAGGCATTGGCTCCCATTGTTCGGGCTTTATTTAGGGCTTGTGTTTAGCTTGTTCTCTGCTCCAAAATGCTCTCTCCCCACCTCGCTCCCTCCACCACCAATTCCCTGAGAGGGGGAAAATAAATTTGCTTGTCTCTACGCTGACTGTAGAAATTAATTGCTGAAATCTTGTCCCATCCAAGTGTTACATTCACTCGCAGGACATTAACATAACTAATTTGAAAGAGCCCAAATGACTGCATAATGGAGCTCCGTCAGCACGCATGACAGTCGCTGGTCATACCAAATTAGCTCAGCGTTATAATTGAAAATATTTCCCCCTGCTCCAATTTCTTCAATTTTTTTTTGCATTTTCCCCCTTTTTTTTCCTCCGCCTCTTCCTCTTCTTCCTTCTCATCCTCCTCGTTCGCTATCTTGCCTCTCCTCTCCGTTCTCGGTAAGAACAAAGGTTTTATAATTTACAAAAAGAGTGCTTGACCTATAATTAGAGAAGCGCGGCGAGGGGAGGGGCTGGCGGCTGGTGTGTGGCGGGGCGGCAATGGCGGAGTCAGATCCTTAGTCCTGGTAATGATGCTGGAGACCTTGCAGCCCCCAGGGAGCCACAAGAATAATGGGATGGGCTATTTTTATGGGGGAGCCATGCAGTGGGCTGCCCGCCGCTGGGGTGCTGGGGCTGGGGCACGGCGTGGAGCAGCAGGGGCTAGTGGGGGTGGTGTGTGTGTGTGTGTGTGTGTGTGTGTGTGTGTGGGGGGGGGGGGGGGGGGGGGGGGTTTGAGGAGGGCCCAGCACTGCCACTGCCAGGACCCCGGCCCTGCCCATCCGTTCCAGCCGTCAGTTCAGCGGCACCCCCTGCCCCTGTGCCCCCTGCCCCAGCCGCTTCCACTGCCCTTGCTGCAGAGAGCAAGAGGGAGGGAGGGAGGGAGGGAGGGAGAAAGGGGGGCTGGAACATCTGCCGCTCCCTCACTACAGAGGCAGAGAAATGGATATGTGATAAAGTCCCAGTGTAGCGGCTTGGTGCAGACCGCTGTATTTTTATATTATGTTATCTGTAACCAGTGTCTCATACGGTGCAGCCACACTGGATTCACTGGTCGCCTCCCATTATTTATCCCCTACACTCGGGGAACAATGTATTTTGTATTTGTACAAAATATTATGTATTTTAGTCCCATCCTGACCCTTTTGCTTCATTCTCCCAGTGACAAAGCTTGAGCGTTGCAATAGGCTAACCCTCAGACCTGCTTGGTTTTACACTGTTCTGCTCGTATGTACATTCAAACCTGCCATTAAGATGATTCTCACAGCCCCGCTCGGAGCTCTGCTCCTGTATTTAAGGATTTGTCCGTTTAAGATTGTCACTCCCTACTCCACACCCTTTCATTAGAGAATGTCTCCTCTGCCTTATTATTCCTGCGACCAGGGGAGAATCCTGCTACACGGCAATTAGTGGCCAGTTCATAATGAGTGTGTTTCAATGAGCTATGTGTTCCCCCAGTTAGGCTTAGGGATATCACTTCATGTGAATTATTACCACAGGCTACTCTCCAAGAGCACTTAAAAGCTCCTCCCACGCACACACTCCCTAGGACTGGAGCTGAAGAGCCGCGGCTATTGCCGAGTCTGTCTCGGTGGTGAATGTGCATCAAAGCTGACTGCAATGCACACCGCAGTAACCGCGTGAAGCCAAAGCCTTGCATGCAGTTAATATGCAATAAGAAAGGAAATCCTTTTGAGGCCTGTTAACTATTGGTGAACGTCTTTTGTGTTCAATCCTGTGTTTATTATTTTATGTGTAATAGTTGAAATTGAAAATTATACTCTTTAGCTAGAGGTAGAACTATTATATGTAAAATAATGCACAAGGGGGTCCCCGGCTGAGTGGGAGTGGGATCCAGGTGTGTGGTAGCAGGTACAGACAGCGCTAGTCAAAGATACCATAAGGAGCCTCTGGTTGTTTTGTTTCATGGTCTTTCAGCGTGGGAAACTTAGCATAAGCAATAAGGAAACAGTGGAGCGAACTCCTTGTAGACTTCACTAGACTTTCAATTGACTGAGTTGGAACTTGTTAAAAACCCGGAGGAGAAATTCTATGTCTCATTGTTGTCTAGGAGCAATAAGTGAGTGCTTCATTTTGTCTCATTTGTGCTAGTTTGTTTCTGACTTCTTTCTCCTAAAGGCCTATTAGGAGCAAAATAAATGACAAAGAATTGAGTGCCGTAAAGTGTTTTCTTTGGACACGTCTTAGCCTGTGTTTCAGTGTTCCTGTAACGGGGAGCGAGTGGAGGAGAGGGGAGCTGTGGAGTGGAGGTGGGTGAACCCTGCCTGTTCCTGTAGCTGAGCTTTGATTAATACTGCACCACAGAGAGAGTCCAGAAACCAGGCCCCACTCTCACACATACAGCAAGCCGGTCAGACAGACAGGCAGGCAGGCAGGCAGGCAGGCAGGCAGGCAGGCAGACAGACAGGCAGGCAGGCAGGCAGGCAGGCAGCCTTAAAATAATGAGCCTTCCACCACACCCAGGAACTGCTGTATATAAAGAGAGAAGGGAGACACCTCCTCGTTCTGAAAATGTTTTGATATGTACAGTGTATTTACAGTATATACAGTATGAGAGAGAGAGAGAGTTACAGAATATAGATATATAGATATATTATATATTTATTATGTTATTCTAAGAAGTGTCTCTCCCTTTTCCCTCATTTGTTATCCAAATTCCTTCACATAATCCTTCCTCCAAAATGCCAGGGTTCACAGGTCAAACAGATGCAGCGTGGATTACAATTTATTACCCCGCATTTGCCCGGGATCTTTTTTTCTCCTCCTTTGACAACCTTAGGTAAATCATGTGGGCTCCTTTATAATGTATGAGCGTTGGCTGGCTTGATGAGTAAAGTCCAGTGCCATTGGCTGTTACCCCAGTGGCTGGTGCGTTCCCCAAAGGCCAATATGGCTCGTCCGTGTTCTGACATGACTGAAATCACTGCCGGTACCTGTGCGAGTCCCGGTATTTATAGAACACCTATGCAAATGTCCCGCTGCCATGTTGAATTGTTCAATTGGAGGGGTGACAGTTCAATACAGAGGAACTGGGCCGGGGGTAGTTCATATTCACACACACATACATGTACGCATACACGCACACATACGCACACATACACACGCACTAGACCAGTAATCAGTTAGAAGAGGGGCCTCCTCTCCTTTCTTCATTTGAATATATTCAACATTTGTTTCAGAACGAGGTGTCGTCTCCCTTCTCTCTTAATATACAGCAGTTCCTGGGTGCGGTGAAAGGCTCATTATTTTAAGGCTGCCTGCCTTCCTGCCTGCCTGCCTGTTTGACTGACTGTCTGTCTGACTGACTGACTGACTGACTGGCTTGCTGTATGTGTGAGAGTGGGGCCTGGTTTCTGGACTCTCTCCGTGGTGCAGTATTAATCAAAGCTCAGCTACAGGAACAGGCAGGGTTCACCCACCTCCACTCCACAGCTCCCCTCTCCTCCACTCGCTCCCCGTTAGAGGAACACTGAAACACAGGCTGAGACGTGTCCAAAGAAAACACTTTACGGCACTCAATTCTTTGTCATTTTATGAATTGATTTTGATATATGTTCACTTAACCTTGTGTTCTTGTGTAGCATGTGAATGTTTCTCTTTTCCCTCTCCACAGTTGACAACAGGATCTTTGCATGGGGGAATGGCACCAGTGGACAGTAAGTATACATTGTCTAAATGCTATATTAAATAATAATAGTCAATACACCGACATGGCACAAAGCAAAAACAGCCTGCAGAAAGGAGACTTTACCGCGCATCCCTAACTACATACAAGGCGATTTTTAACAAGTTCCAACTCAGTTAGTCTATTGAAAGTCTAGTGAAGTCTACAAGGAGTTCACTCCACTGTTTCCTTATTGCTTATGCTAAGTTTCCCACGCTGAAAGACCATGAAACAAAACAACCAGAGGCTTCTTATGGTATCTTTGACTAGCGCTGTCTGTACCTGCTACCACACACCTGGATCCCACTCCCACTCAGCCGGGGCCCCCCTCAGAGGACACACAGCCTCATACATCACAAAGCTGTGGAGAGACAGACAGACAGGCGGACCCTCAAAGATCTAGGAGAGAGGCAGGAAGTCAGACCCCACGGACAAAGAGCCGCAGTACGCTCAGTCTTCCTGTTCCGGGGCCGCCTGTGAAAACATCCACGGGCCCGTGAACCCGCCGCGGTGACTCACAGGCCCTCAGGTCCACCAGCAGCAGCAACCGGCAGCCACTTTGGTGTTGTGAGAACACCTCGGCGCTCCTTCAATCCCTCTTTTCTTTTCTCCCCTCTTTTCTTTGTTCCTCATTTTCTCTCTCTCTCTCTCTCTCTCTCTCTCTCTCTCTCTCTCTCTCTCTCTCTCTCTCTCTCTCGCTCTCTCTCTCTCTCTCTCTCTCTCGTTGTTTCGTTGTCTGCCTCTCTCGGCGGAGGCACCTCGACCCCTCTAAAGCGAGTTAACGCACTCCGCCGAGCACGGCGAGGAGCCCCCGTAGTCGTGGAGAGCGCACGGCGGCTCCCCAACGCCCACGCGCCGAGCGAACGGGTGATGAGCGCCGCCGCTACGCAAACCCACACTCGGCCGTGTGAAGGCTCTCCTCCGCTCGGCTGTTTGTGTCTCGCTAGAGAAAGGTGGAGGGGGTGGTGGAGGGGGTGGTGGTGGGGAGGGGGGGTGGGGGGTTAGGGAAGGATGCTGTGTAGATTTAAGTTGGCCAACTTTCTGATGGAAATAGCCGTGACCCCAGAGTGGTGTTGTCGGGGTTGAAGCATGGTTGTAATCAATACGGACTCTCGCGGGGGGCGCCGGGGCGAGGACCTTTCGTTCCCCGTCGCTGGAAATAATGGAGAGCGGGGTTTGTTTGTTTGTTTTTTTCTCTCGGCGGAGAGACGCCGCTAAGGGCCGAGCGGCGTGGCGATGACGCCAGCGGAGGGGAAGCCGACCGGGGGGGGGGAGAGGAGAGGGAACAAACGAGCACAGCGGCCGTCTTTGAACCCCGCAGGTCACGGCGGTGTCAGTGTTACGGGGCTTTCAGAGCCTCTTTGTGTGAGCGCTCTAGACACACTGTGGACTCCCTAACCGTCTTCGCAGGAGCCTTGTTTGAAAAGTTTGCGGAGTAGATTTGTTTTTGTTTTTTGTCTCTGCCCAGGAATGCTCCCCTTTGACAAACAACGCACTTCTTTCGTTCACATTTCAATTTTCCAAATACCCCTGTTCATTCTGTAATTTGAATTGTATAACAACACAATTTGGGGGGAGGTTGTGTATTTTAAGAGCTTTTTCTCCTCCTCCGTGTCCAGGTTGGGTGACGGAGAGAGAACAGTTAAACACACTCCAGTTGAGGTCTTTTTACCAGCGGAGCAGGATCCCAAAGGGGGCCACAGTCCTCGGGGCAGAGCCAGCGTGGTGGGCGTGGCCTGTGGGGGCCGACACTCCTTCCTGTGGACGGACAATGGGCAGGCCTACAGCTTTGGAAACAACTTCTATGCTCAGCTGGGCTTCGACTTCAGGAGGGCCCACTTCAAGGAACATCAGGTGGGAACTCAACCCAACACTCCTGCTAAATAAATCCCGTAAGCATTGATTTGAGTGCTTTTAGACTTAGCGAGAGAGAGTTCTGAGAAGGGCTACGAGTTGCAATATTTTACTTCTAAAACGAAATATATCATTCCTTCCTGCCCCCTTTAACTCACTGATCCCCGCCTCTGAAATATCAACTGTTATTGGGTTTTGATATCAGCTGTAAGGCAGTTAAATAGTGAAGGCAAAATAAGGGAAGCAGACTAATATTATTTTACCTTGGGGACTGCTCCTCTCCCCTATCTCTGTCCTTAAATGCCCCTGCACTGGCACCGTGCGGAAAGAGAGACAAAATCCCCCCCCTCCTTCCCTAAATGAAGAGCTGTGGAAATAAAATGAGCTCTCCTGTGAAGTGCTCCACTTGCGTTGAGCTTAATTTTGCCGACTGATATTTGATTTTCTATCGCCCTCTCGTTCCCCTCATGCAGCCCCCACACTCAGACAATTAAGGTACATTTGTGCCACAGCATTGAGGTAAGGGAATGCCACTTGCGTGTGGGGGAGAGTGTTTTTGTGCGGGAGCGTGTACGGGTACAATTAGGAAAAAAAAATATATGTGTATCAAACACATACAGTTGAGTCTACACACATGGCATTGTCGCCGCAGCGCTGTAGCTGTGCACGGCAGGCAGGTTCCCAGGAAGGGCGCCTGGAAGTGGCAGGACCTGAGCTTCCTGCTGGGGGAGCCGACCCACTCAGCCACCCAGCCGCCTGGCAAGGAGCTCCAGGGCTAGAGCCAGAGCTCTCACCTCACCCCCTGAGAAAGGCCACCAGGCTGTGCATGGCTGCACCCAGCCACACCGGAGAAGGTTGTCCCTTGGAGGAAGGGGGGTAGTCTAAGCGGGATGGATGTGGAGGGGGCTCCTCTTTCCTCTTAGTCTAGCCTTACCGAGGGCCTCCAGTGGCCTAGGGCAAAAGCCACGGCCGGAGCACAACCACCCCATCCACCCCTCCACTCCCGGCCCCACTGTGTGTCTGTTCTGGTCCACACGAGGTGCCTCCCCCCCCCCCCCCCCCCCCCCCCCCCCCCCTCCAGGGCACAGTGTGTGATACAGGCTATTGTTGTTCAGAACCTGTATGTCTGGGCCGGGGCGTGTCCTCTTACAGCCTGGCATGGCCTGGGCGCTGGCTGGACCCTGAAACCCTAGCTTCTTTTCATCGGGTTGCCAGAGAGGTGTTGGGATTCCGCTCACACCTGCGAGCCTCTTTGTTCTGCCCCGCGATGGCATTTCACCCGGGCCCGAGTCCTGACAGGGACCCCTATTAAATGGTCGGGTCGCCATTGTTTTAATGTCATACCAGGGGGAGCCTGGTGTAAGGGAAGGGAAAGGTAGTCTTTGTTGTCTTTTGGCCTTTCGCCTGGGACAATGGCTCCCTGGCCTTTTGTTACGCTGTTGAGCGGGGTAATTGTGTTAGGGCAACAACTTTCTCCGTCTGGTTCACACACAGGAGCTGTAAATAATCCATCATTAGCGGCGTCCGATCCTATTTGGCCACCTCCTGCACATTTAATGTTGTGGCCTGTTATCTTGGTATCAGCCCAGTTTTGAAGCTTGCCCCTCAGAATGAAGTCAGTGTGCCGTATACAATGCCTGTGTGTGTCTCCATGAAGTACAGTCTGCGTGCCTGCCTGTCTGTCTGTCTGTGTTACTGTTTGTCTCTGCATCTCAGCCTAAGTAGGTTAAAACCTCAGAGCCTTTATTGAATTGCCTCCAGAGAGAAAAGGATAAGGGGGGGGGGGGGGGGGGGGGGGGGGGGGGTTGGGGGTTGGGGGTTGGGGTGGCTGAGGGGTGGGTGGGGGGGGGGGGGGGGCAGGGGGAGACAAAGAGAATAAACTCTGTTTCTAAGTGTGACATGTGCACAGCTCGAGCTTGGCACGGCGTCCGTGTTCAGCCCGACTGAGCACAACTTGTTTGAATGTCATATTTATCCCCGTGTTTTGTCAGAAAATTAACTTCCTGCGAGTTTGCGGCGGAGCCGAGCATATGGCCGCCGCTCTCTGGAGATGACAGCCTATCGGAGCGGGAGCTCGCCAGTGCCGCTGCCCTGCTCTGGCGGCAGATGCTCGGGGCTTCGCTGCGATTAAGTGGAGATCATCACTGTTTTCTTTGAGCACCGCTGTGCCTTGTACTCTGAAGTGTTCCGTTAATCACTGCCTGCCTGCCTGCCTGCCCGCCTGCCTTTTCCACCCAAGCTGCCAAAGCCCTCATTAAGTTTCCGATCTCCCACTCGCCACTCTCCTGCTCGCTCGATCGCGAGACGAAATCTCGGGCGCCCTTCCCGCTTGAGCGGCGCGGCTTTGTCACGCAGGCTTGCCAGGCATATGTAAATACCGCCGCGTTGTATAAGTGAATCACCTCTCTGTTTAAAGGCCGTGCTTTCCCGACGACGTCTTTTGCGGCGGCGCCGCGCAGCCACCGCACAAAGCCCCGCGCGGTTGTAAGCGTTGCTTCTCTTTGTGCTCCTGAATGGGCCTCTGCCTCGCCGCTGTTTGTTGGCTCCTGAAGCGTCGAGCGCAGCCTCCTCGTCTCCCGCGAAGGCCTCCGAGGAGAGAGAAGCCTCTTTCTGGGCTCATCTGTTCAGCTCTTCCAGCGCCTCGTCTCTGCATGTTATTAGCAAAACACCGCGAGTCACACTCTGCGGTTGTCAAACGCTGCTCCACCGCGAGCTAGCGAGCGAGGGAAGACAAGAGTTTTTTTTCTTCTTCTTCTTTTTCTGCGTGTTGTGTCGGTGCGTAGCCGTTTGATGTGTTTTGTGTTTGTTTACGCCAGCACAATGCAGGTGCACCCCAACTGTGGCCGCAGGAAAAAGGGAAAGAAACCCTTTACAAAACGTCTTCCCCCCCAGCCCTACCCCCTCCACCCATGGTGTTGTCGTGCGTTGCTCCTACACGGGCACACATTCATTGTCATTGTACAAGTGTGACAAGCTCTAACCCTGATGGATCTTGATCTCTGACACAAATAATAATATGATTACAGGCTTTGCCATGCCTCTCCCTTGACTGTGCGTGCAAAAGAACATTAGATATTTCCTTTCACGCTAATCGCTCTGTTTGGGAGTGAACCTCGGTGCACCACGGGCTTCCCTAATGCCTCCATTCTTCTCCCAAACATCCAAAATAACCTATTTGCAACACACCCACACATTCGCGTTGCTTAGCCGTGTTAACACTGCTATTCTGCACCCCTGTAAGCCTGGCTTGTCCTGGTGCTGTGATCATTCCCCCCACAATAGCTGGATGGCATTAGTGCCACTTTGAATGCATTTTCATGGCATAGCAATAACACGCACCTTGTAAATAACAGCGGCGCGCTCGCTTTATTGCAGGTTGGATTTCCTGGATCGAGCCCCGAGAGAAATAACTACCCCCACCCACCTACCTCTCCTCCATACATTGATTCACTGATGCTACTTCTCACGTCACTCTCCCTTTTCCCTGTCTTTCATTCCTTCTTTCTTTCTTTCTTTCTTTCTTTCTTTCTTTCTTTCTTTCTTTCTTTCTTTCTTTCTTTCTTTCTCTCTCTCTCTCTCTCTCTCTCTCTCTCTCTCTCTCTCTCTCTCTCTTCTCTCTCTTTCTTATATATATATATATATATATATATTCTTTCTTTCTTTCTTTCTTTCTTTCTTTCTTTCTTTCTTTCTTTCTTTCTTTCTTTCTTTCTTTCCAAAACCCATTATACACAAACAGACACAAACACACATACACACTCACATTTATACAGTGCTGTCTTCTGCAGTGGTGCTTGGCAAAGGCCCTGATTGGTGCCAGTCGGTCTGTTTTTCACTATGCAGATAGCCTTTATTGAAAGCTGGCCTGTTCACTGAGTGGAAGTGCCAAAATAGCATTTGCTCCTCTCAATCAATTACGATGAAATTGGTTCGCATTGTCGGTCGGGGTTGTTTTGTGACTTGTTGAAGAGGGTTTTTAAATTAGATTGACTGGGATGGGGGATCTGGGATCAAATAGACAGCTGGCCGCCTACTCTGATGTCAGACATCTGAATGAACGCCACAAATTATTATTGAAGTTTATCTTGTGTTTTTTTTTTGCCACTGCTTTTGTCTCCCACTGTGGCTGAATGGTTTTTTGTTCACCACACGTTACATACGGTTGTATAACCTAGTCAAAACCAGGGCTGTTCAATACGGAACAAATTGCCGGTGTGCTCTCGGCTAGGCACGGCTAATGCTTCGACGAGGAAACTCCTTGTCAGGAGCAGCCAAGGGAGAAGGTGTCAGTTTGATATCCGACGTACACTAACGGCTGTGCGGGAGCAGAAGCGCTCGCCGCGCTTCGGTAGCGCTGCGTTTGATTTGAACACTGACCACCGCTGGTGCCAGCCCCGTACTCCTCATTTGAGCTGCCTCCCGAGACCCTGCTGTAGATACCAACCCCCCCTAAACGCACCCCTCGACACACACACACACACACACCACACACCACACAACACACACCACACACCACACACCACACACACACACCACACACCACACACACACACACACCACACCCCACACACACACACACACACACACACACACACACACACACACACACACACACACACACACACACTTCAGACTGACGGCGTTGCCTTATTATGCCGACGACATGCGGCTTGAACAGAGGGCCCAGCACAGGGCCATGTGGAGGCAGAGGTAGAATCCACCCTGCAGGAGAGAAAGAAAGAGAGAAGAGAGGTTGTGATAGAGGGCTGTATGGCAAGGAGAGAGTTGGCTGATAGACAGATATCGAGATACAGCGCACTACACTCCCAGGCCTTTTGTTATTCCAACACAAAGGAGTGGAGGCGGGCGGGCAAAAGGACTACAGTGCCCATGTTTCCCCCAGGAGGACCTCAAAGGAACCTTGTTCTGCTTATCCTGTCAGGTTTGTAGTCTTGGTGCAGACACATAGCTTGGAGGAAGGCCAACCTGTCCCTCCAGAGGCTCAGAGTCCTTCTAGAGCAGAGAGAACTGAGCTATATGCAATACATAAATATATATATATACTGCAAAGGTTGTTCAAGACCCTTGAGCTATCCCACTTCTTCCATTGTATGGATTACTTCACAGTTCTCTGTCCATGTAATAAGATGTGCGAGGTACATTTCAATTGCTTATTGTTGCTTATTTGTGTAGTTTGTTGTATTGTGACCTTGTTTTGAATCACGTACCCCTCCAATTCCAGGGCGTGCAACATGCCCCTGGTGTGCTAACAAACTAAAGCCCCTTATGATACACCAACCACTCTGTACATTTCCTGGTGGAAACTAATTTTTGTAATAGGATTTTGTCAATGTGATTTGAATAATGATCTCAAAACAGCCCATTTTAGTCGACTTATCCAAATAGAATATTACTGATTGCAACACTTATCCATGCTTGCTTTTTTCGTAACCTTCTTTTCTGCTTCTTGCCAGCAGGCAAATTTCTCTCAATTAAAGCATGATATTAGCACTCAGTATGGCGTAAACAGAAATAACACAGAATATTCTCCCCTGATTATGAGCTCAACTGTGGGTGTGCAGCTGGATAGGATGCCTATATATGTGGGTGTGCTGTCGCGTTTTATATATATATATATATATATATATATATATATATATATATATATATATATATATATATATATATATATATATACTGTATATACGTATATATATAAAACCATATAACCTGGAAGTTATGAAAACATACTTGACACCGTGACTCCCAGGTAGTATGGTGCAAGAGTGTGTTATGGAGAGAGCAGTCGGTGAATGCCAGTTGGCCAAACTTAGCAGGAAGCTGTCTTGGTAAATGGCAGCAGCTGCTCGCAGTTCGAGAGAGCATGTCCCAGTCAGAGGAGAAAAGCGATGGCATCTACATTAATACTACCTTAATGGCCCATCTGGCGCTCCGTAGGGTCCCTGGCTGCTCCGCCGCCTCGCAGGCGTTTGACAGGCAGTCTCCAGTGCACCAGACGCGCGAGGCGTGCCAAATGGCGGCGAGACGGCGTCGCGGCGCACAGATCTGTCAAGCTCTCCCCGCCGCCCGTAGACGCAGGCACAGGAAGTTAAGGCAAGGATTTCACACGTGACTGCTTCCTGACACGAACGACAGAGGACGGCGAGCGGCGCAGGTATCACTCTCTCTCTGTGCCTTTCTTTCTTTCTATTCTCTTTTTTGCTCTCCGTCCATCCTTATTTTCTATCCCTCACTCTCACCCCCCCTCTGCCCCCCAACACCCCCTCCTCTTCTCAGTTCATCCTCTTTGATTCTGCATGCTAAGTTGCCGTGACCAGATTAAACCTGAATGAGAAAGCCAGGTTTCAGATAAGCTAGGGTGGATTCAACGGCTCCGATCGCAGGGCGAGATATATAAGAGCGTTTTCCCCTGCTGGTCACAGGCACTTTCTGTAAACAAATAGTGGGACTAATCGCTTGAGTGGTGGAAATTGGCGAAGGTTTAATGAAAACACCAGAGGGTTTTCAAAGTGTTATTGTCATAATTGGTTGATAGAGAGAGCTGTAGTGAAAGCTCTGTACTGCACTGGAGTTGGATCGGTTATGGCTTGGGGTGGATAGCATGGCCCCGTAATGTGTGTGCTGTTGTGCCCTCATATAAAACGCACACAAATGCGGCCTTTTTCTATTTGTTTAGTTATTGAAGTAAGGGTACAATTTGGTTCCCCCTCATTAAATATAGTTAAACTAATATCATAGTTATTAATTTAATCAATGTTGAGGATTAGTATGGAGGCCTTTTTTAATTGTGAAAATGTTTAAATAAATTGTGTTATTTTTATTTAACCTTTACTTAACCAGTCCAGTCACTTGAGAACCAGTTATAATTTTCAACGGCCTGACAACTGTAGTTGGGAAACAGTATTACTTTCACACAAATCTCTTGTGACAAGATTACACAAGATTCTTTGAGTACAAGAGATGCAGCGGGCCTGCACCGTATCCCATTCCCGGGGCTCAAAATAGCAGAGTGGCCATCCGTTCTTCATAACCACGAGGCTGATCTCACCTTTATCTATTGCTTTCTTCTTCCTCCTTCAAACCTCTTCTATAGTGGCGCTCATTGATGACACGCTAGAGTTCCTCCCGGAGCAGAGAGTGGACCGGCTACTCCCTGGTCGGACTGGAAGGTCGCCGTGTCACTCGATGCCGCGACACAAAGCCTGCCGAGAACAAAGTCCCGCCACGCCATTGAACCACACTCTCAGCAAATCCCAGTCTCCCCCCGCAAACCTGTAAACTAAGTCCAAAAGTACGGCAGGTACTTTCAAACACCTTTCGCTTTTGTGTACTTCTTTTTTTTTTTTTTCTCTCTCTCTCTCTCTCTTTCTTTTTCTCGAGGACAATTTGAGAGATAGCGATAGTTCAGAGCCGGGAAGGCGAGGTGCTTTAGGAAATGCATTTCAAATGGCTTATCCACTAGCCCCAGAGGACACCTGAGGGATAAACCTTGGCAAGGGGGAAGAAAAAAAGAAACAAATAAGAGCCGTGACTAAAACAGTGGGAGAGAGAGAGAGAGAGAGAGAGAGAGAGAGAGAGAGAGAGAGAGAGAGAGAGAGAGAGAGAGAGAGAGAGAGAGAGAGAGAGAGAGAGAGAGAGAGAGAGAGAGAGAGAGAGAGAGACGGCGTCCTCTTAACCTGATGCTGCCTACACTTCAGGGGTATCACGGCTCTCCTATCAGAGTGACTTTCTTTCCGCTGCGCCGCTGTGTTTGGAGGAACGACGGCTAGCTCCGCTCATCCTGCCTGACCTTAGACACAGTCACGCACACACACACGTACGCACGTACACACACACACACACACTCACAAACCCAGACAGCGTAGGTGCCCACCAAATGACTCACATCTGCATAAGGCGCTCCTGTTTGTCTTGCCGTGGCTGTGTTTTGTTGTTGTTGTTGTCAGAGACGGTGGAAACGGTCATGGTAAGGAGGTCTGCGGAAATAGGAGCGCGCACATAACAATATTTGAAAAGAAAACAAAGCGCGTTGCCGGCGGAGCAGCTAATGTCAGCGAAAGGCCAGACGAAGAGTCAGTAGCGAGTTTGCCAGCCGGGGAGAAAATTGAAATATCTCGCCACGAGCTCTTCAAAGGCTATCTCTTGCCTGCATCTCAACGGGGACTGGGGAGTGAAAGTTGAAGAATGCCTCCTGCTCTTCCCCCTCTCTTCCTCCTTTTTTGCTGATTCCTTGCCTTTAGATTTTTTTTTTTTTTTGCTTTCTCTTCCTCTCGCTTCCTTCGCCCCCACGTTTTTGTTTTAACTCCTTCTCTCTCCGTCTCTCTCTCTCTCTCCGTCTCTCTCTCACTCTCTCTCGCTCTCTTCCTTTTTGCCTGTGTATCTCTCTCTGTCTCCGTCTTTTTTTCACGCCCTCTCTCTTTCTTCTCTTCTCTTTCTCCCTGGGCATCTCCGTTCCTCAGTGGCAAGCCCAGCTGGGGGGGGAGTTTATGGTACTGCGTCTGAACCTTCACCGTCTCGTTCTCCGGGCATCCCTGCACACACACACACACACACACACACACACACACACACACACACACACACACACACACACACACACACACACACACACACACACACACACACACACAGCCCCCATTCCACCCCAAGTTGACTAGAAAAAGTCTCACTGAACTTCTATCCCACTTAGTAAAACAGTTATCTTCCAAACCACATTCAAATGGACAACTTTACAACCAACCCCTCCTTTAAAGCTCTAGAGTATCCACACTATAATAAATTCACGGCTATGATCTCTTCAGCAATAATACATTATTCAGAAAATAAAATGGTCTAGTACTGCAGCAACCTCGAACCCTCTTCTCATCTCTTCTTGGACCTCCACTAGAGGGAGCCTAGAATATGCAGCAGTATGCATTTTAGGAATCCACATTAGCTTCAAACAAACAAAACCCTGCATGGTACAGCATACGGTGCAGTCTTCAAGTAATGCATTTTCCACAATCTGAATAAGACATTGCTATTCCTTATAATAAAACAAAATTGATGAACGAATTTAGTTGTGTGTGTGTGCCTATTTGTTTATGTGTATGTGTGTGTGTGTGTGTGTGTGTGTGTGTGTGTGCGTGTGCGTGTGCGTGTGCGTGTGTGTGCATTTTCATCAGTGGAGGTGATAATTCCACTACTGCTCCAAAGTGCCATGTGCATAACGCCAGCAACAGAGAGCATGCTCAGACAAGCTTTCAATCAGTCCCCCAAATGAAATGACCGTGTCCACGCTAACGTCATCAGAAGCGGGGACGAAAATCTGTAAATGATTTACTATGTCCTGTGGAGATTCATCAATTACACACATCGGAATACCGCTGAGCCGAAAATGGAAATACCGTCTTCCTTCAACCTAATTTCAAAGATAAAGACCAAAGAAATGGGGTTCAGGGGTACCTCTCCGAAGATTTAGCAAAATATAATAAACTATGACAATGAAGGTCATGGCGTGGGGGGATAATGAACTCACCCTGGACAACCAGCCAGCTCATGTTATCGTAGCCGTCCTGTCTGGATGGTAACAGCACTAACGGCGTGGTGTCAGTTAATCATGGGTCTCGGTGTCTGTCCGTCCTTACACGGGACAGCAGCTGGACGTGGGTTCGAGTCCCGCTCCGGGACGCTGGAACATGTTGGTCCCTAGCACGCTCCTATAGCCCGGCGGGCCACAGGGACCCCGCTCCGCTCCTCTCCTCTCCTCCGCCTGGCCTTTCATTCTGACAAGGCAGCGGATGATACAGATCCACTGTGGCATTTACATTGTGCTCCTAATTATAACAGGCTAGAGTGGGACGGCTCTCGATGGCTGGGAAGGTCCTCAGACAGTCTCTTCACTCTGTTGGTTTTTTAAAGGTAGCAGGCCGTTTGTGTATTTACTTGGTGAGCAGCCATTTTGGATTACACACACTGCATTATTGTATCACTAAATGTATCACTGTTTTCTATGAAAATATTTCATTGAAATATTTCCTAAAAAAAACGTACATAAACAATGTATAACTCTGCCAGAGTCTACCTGAATAGTTTGATACATTTGACGGCACAGTTTCGGTCTTGCGTTTGCTCCACTGACGCCTTACTGGGCAGAAGTGATGGCCCTATCGCCCCCGTGCGCCACAGGTAGGGTGTCAGCAGTCCTCCACACTGTACGCCGTTGGCTTGAAATGATCTTCCTCGCCGTCTCCCAGGACAGCCCCAACTCCCCCGACCGAGCGGCGGGCCTGAGCCGCCGTGCCAGATGCCGTTCTAATTATACAGTTGTTTTAAGGCTGTCAGGTTACAGGGAGAACGGCAACCAAAACGTTCGGAAGTGGAGAGGAGGGAGGAGGAAGGGGGGGGGGGATTTTGATGGAAGGACATTGTAACATCAGCATCTGGCGATAGCTACAGCTGCCGTATCGTTCGCCGCCCACCGCCAGCTTGCTGGCTAAATAAATATTGCCGCGATCCGTCTTGTACTAGCAAGTGTAAATTACTTTAACACGTCAATAACTGGTTTACAACGACGTTTTTCCTGCCATTTTAGGCTCTGTATTGATTTCACATTCCTGTTAAATGGCACAGGCACTGTTTGCCTCGCTCCTACTTTGTTTCTCAAATATAACGTTACTCCCACTCAACTTGGCACGAGTGAGAAAAGCATTATCCTGTATTGACCAAGCAGTTATTCTCCTGTTGTAGTGAATCAGTGAATGCAGAATTCAATTCATCATGGTTTATTGTTTACTCTGAAAATCACTAGTCGGGAGTCAACAGAGGGCACATGAGGTCGGAGGTGGGTGTGTGTGTGTGTGTGTGTGTGTGTGTGTGTGTGTGTGTGTGTGTGTGTGTGTGTGTGTGTGTGTGTGGGTGTGATTGTCTGATGCCTGTTTGAAACAGGCCGCGGGCTATCGAAGGCCGTATTCATTGTTGTACGTCCTGGTGCTTTTTTGCAGTATGTTAAAGGACGAGGTGTGCACAGTATAAGGTGTGCCTATGGCTCATGCCCATGATACGGGCATGCTGTGTTCCAGTACAAACCTCTCCCTGCGGCACAGCCTGAGTTGTGCCTTTTCTCTCCCCTTATAAATGGCTTTAATAAGCTGGGTAGAAATGTTACGGTGGCGACACACAACAATGGCGTAATTTAAACTCGGATGATAATATTTTCCTCTAGCTCCAGTGTTTGTTTGTGGAACCGAGCGCCGACACCTGCTTGCCTCCGTGGTTTCTCAGCGAAGCGCATAATGTATGTGTATATGTGCTTGTACCCACTCAGACAGTGTGTGCTCGGCGCATGTCTATTTTCATGCACATGGGATCCGCCGGTTCGAGGACAGATGTTGGGAAACCCGCAAAATCAAGAGTTGAAGCTACGCTATAATCACGGTGATTTTAATCAAGGTCTCGTCTTCTGACCCACTTATTTTCTCACCGAACTGATTGCAAGGCTCCTCGCTGACAACTAGCATTACCAGCGGCAGACTGTGATTAACCCGCGCATCACATACGTGGCCCGGCACAACATACAGACAGGCCTAATCCCAAAATTACACGTGCTCACCAAAATATCTATTTTTTTCCGGGCATTTCACTTTTGTTTTGCACCAGCGTTTTTGCTTTCCCTCTGTGGCACACGGATAAAATGCAGACACTGTCGGGCCTTTCAACGGGGAGACCTCTGTCTGAAGCAAACACACACGAAAATCTGCACACCGCGAGACTCTCCAGCTCCTAACGAATACCATATAGCGTGTTTACTGACTCAGAGCATGTTTCTGCACCGGTGTGACTGAAAAACGCAGCGAACTGGAGACCAACCGTGCCCTGGGGCTACAGTAGGTGTGCGACCTTTTAACGCGGGAGAAAGACGGATTGTTTCCGGTTCGTCTGCCTGCTTGTCGGACTTGCACCGCGCGGTGACGACAGTGGCTAACGCAGACGTCTGTGCGTTGTGCGTGTCTGTTTATCATGCAGGCGTTCGACGGCTGCTCCTGCCCGTGGTCGCGGCGTGCAGTGTGCGTTTGTCCCCGACACGTCAAGGCTTCCAGTTGGACCGTCTCGTCGACCGTTTTTCTATCGCTCCATTTGTCGCCTCAACACCATTTAATTGTGCCGCGGAGCTGAAAGAGGGGCTCCAACCCCAAACCTGCCCCGACTTGGAAAGGGGTCAGTGGGGTTCCTTCTACCTCTCCCGGGACTGAAACATGTTCAAACTAGCACCCCTACCCCCCCTAAAAAGCCTTGTTCCCTTCCCACCCAACCCAAACTGTAACCCCCTCTTTTTGCCCGAGCCCGCCCCGTCCTCCAGCGCCTCAATGGATCCCCCCCCCTAGGAGGCCTTACCCCCTGTGGGGCGTTGGAGGCTGCATGTTGTTGGGCCCCTCTGTTCACCACAGCTGCAGGGGGGCTGGCTGTCTCTCTCTCACTTTCTCCATGACAGAGAGAGATCCTTCTCGCTGTTAATCAACACCAATAGATTAGAGCAGCGGATTCCGAGGCAGCTGTCAAGTGTGTTTGTGTGCCTGCGCGCGCGCGTGTGTGTGTGCGCGTGTCTGTGTTTGGTAAAAAAAAATAAAATAATGCTGAAATGTTCACTAATGGTCTTACAGGCGGTGTACATTGGGAATGCAGCGTTTTTTTATTCATAATTATTGACCTCACTGTGGAGCGTGGAGTGTGCGCTTCGCTTTAGATGCAGGCTCAATAATTAGCAGGAATATCGGGTGTAGTGGGCGTCTGCCTGAGCCTCTGTGCCCAGGGGTCGACTCGCATGGGCACTGAACTGGCACCGTATTAACTGCCGTAAACAAACACGCGACCATCCGCACAGTGGCTCTATTCACACGTAATTGGCCTTCGGGAGAGCAGGGGGAGGGGGGGGGGTGAGGAGGGGGGGACGACACGAGGCTTCGTGTGGGACGTCGCCAAGCGGCGCCGTGCTGGCCGACTTAAGAAGTTCGTCAAATTTCATCGTTCCGTCTCGATTCGCGATCGGCCGCGCGGCGTCGAGGGCGCGGTCGTTTTGGGACTGTCCTGTTTCTCCCTTGTTCTCTCTCTCTCTCTCTCTCTCTCTCTCTCTCTCTCTCTCTCTCTCTCTCTCTCTCTCTCTCTCTCTCTCTCACGCTCAAGTTGTCGGGAGGCCAGCAGAGAGGATCGGTTTGCCAGGACCTGCCCTAGAAACGGGCTCCCGCCAAGATCTCGTGAGGTTTGCCCTCAGCTGGTCGGCCCGCCGTTAGCCCTCGCCACGTTTTATCCCCCGGACCTCGGAGACCCCAAACTGCCAAATGAATTGAATTATAGCCCGTTATATGGAGTGGACCCCGAGTCATGGGGGAGCGCGGCCAGAGTCAGTGGAAGGAGCCGCAGTGCTGACCATTAAAAGGCGGCCTGACACCGCCTCTTCATCTTCTCCCCCCCCGCTCCCGCTTCCCGGAGCCCCGCTCGCCCTCAGGGGACGCTCCCATTCTGGCCGGGGCTACTGTTGCGCCGCCCTGCCTGGCTGTGCCGCGCTGGGCCGCAGCTCCCTCATCATTAAATGTTAAGCTCCCCCTGGCCTTTACCGCTCTCGCCAGCGCCGACTCTCTCTCTCTCTCTCTCTCTCTCTCTCTCTCTCTTCCTCTGCGTTAGTCTGTCTCTCAGTTAATCTACATCTCCGTCACTATCTCCCTCTGTCGGTCTTGGTCTCTTTGGGTTTCTCGTCGTTTCTCTTGCTCACCCGCTCACTTGCTTTTTTGTTGTTTTTCTTTGTTCTCGTCTCCACCTCCTTTTCCCTGTTGTTCTTCTCACGTTTTGAATCTGTCATCCGTTGTGAGGCTTTTTTCAACCTTTACCTACTTTGGCCCCATCTACATCCTCATTCCACAATCTTGTGCTTCCGGACAATAGGCCTGGGATAGGATAGGGGAGTAGGGGGGTTAGGGGTGCGAAAGCCACATAAGGTTGATTGGATTAGCTAAAACAAGCATCGCTGACTGGGCCCTGGACGCTGCATGAAGAGGTCAGCACCGTCAGACCCCCCCCCCCCCACCAATCCACTCAGACCAGCCCCCTGTCACTGCTCGGCCAGGAGAGCCCTCTCAGCTCTGGATGCAGTGGACTGACAGTCAGGCAGCCGTCCTGTATTACAGTCCGCTGCGCTAAACGGGATCTGATCTATCACAATAACAGGGGGACGGCGCGGTGATGGATACCGTGCTTTCCTTCTCTCTCTCCCTTCTCCTCTTTCCCCGTCTCTCCTCCGGTAATCTTGATGCGGCGCGCTATGTTTGCGCTAGCCGCCGGCTGAAATTGAATGAACGATACAAGCCGAGGTGCTGGGGATTTGCCGTGGGTTGAATTGATGCTATCTGTCCAATGATGTGTTATTTTCTGGAAGTGAGGCAACAAGCGGGGAGAAATGATTGCCCTGTGTATGATTTTACAATCTAAGTGGGTTAAAGACAAATAGAAACAGAACAGTGATGTGCCGGGTTGTAAATGGTTGAATAATTTCCCTCGATTTCTCGATTCATCTGTCATTTCGGTAACAGCCCCTGCCGCGTTCTCCTCCGCCCCAGCCGCATTCTCCCCGAGTGAGACGGCCCTTTAGCCGCGGTTGCCAGCTCAGCGTCCAGCCTCGGAGGGGAGACGGGCCGCGTCCACTGCTGCTCAGCGCTAATAGGATTGGCTCGGGGAGCGGGGGTCAGAGTTCAACGAATGGCACCTGCAACGGACGCCGGCTCCTAGAAGCCCGGGCTGAGGCTGGTCTGGGGCCCAGCTTAGGGGACTATGACCGATGCTCAGAGACTTTGCGGGCTGGACCCAGGTCAGGTCCGCACCGCGGAAAGACTAAATTCAGCTCTTTGTGCTGGGGTGTAGTGCTGTCGGGAGGATCCCGGGCCATTGTTGTGGGGTCAACTCTAATGCCGGCCAGATTGCCAAAGCAGCTGACACCCATTCATCACGGATGCAGCCATGGCTACAGAGTACCTCAGAGTACCACTCCCAAAGACATTTATCTGGGTTAAAGGCTTTTGGAAGAAAGTTTTTGACTTCTTCTTTTTTTTTCCTGTAATGTTTGTTCTACTTGGCAGCGACTTTTATTATTTTTGTCCACTTTCCAGACATATTATTTTTACATCACTTACAGTAGTAAACCGTTCAGCCTTTTTGCTGTAATCTATTCCTAAATTCACACAATTGTATTCTGATTCCCATTCATCCAAACTGGACAACCTTACTCTTCCCTCCTCTCCCCATGCTCTCTCCCTGCCTGTGTTTGCTCATGTGTAATTACTGTGTGTTTTCAGCCTGGCAGAGGGAGAAACCAGTCTGCTGGTTGGTTATCAGTGGAACAGAAATAAGAAAGGCTATTTTTCTCTCCTATGTAAACATCTGGCAGCATCCCATGCTTGCACAATTAATGGGCATTTAATTGGCAATGATCACTTTTACTTAAGCAATATGAAATAAGCAGTTGCCCCTGGATTAAACAGCTGCTGGCGGAACGTTCCAGTAATGTACCAGAGACGCTCTAGACTGTGGGTGATCAATGCTTGCAGGAGGTGGTCCACACACAAGCACTTACACGCCCAACTGCTGGTGCTTGCCTGCAATATGTGCATTATAGCGCACGGTAGCTACATGCTGCCTTTTTTCCTGCTTTTCACTGTGTCCATGCTGCTTTTGCTGACGTCGATCAGATGGCTTCACCTCTTCTCCACCGTGGAGCCCCGGGGCTCCCAGACCGGCGAGCCAGGGGTACTTTATCTAATAAGATGACCCCGGCGCAGATGGATTTTTGGGGATATTTACAGGGCTAGCAGGGCAGAGGGCACCGCTGGTGGACAGCCCACGGTCAGGGGAGCCTCGTAACGCGGTGAGAATGGCCGAGCAGGGGTCTGGCTTTTATGCTGATCCCTTCATCTGCTGGGCTAAGGGCGACATCGCTCAACGTCCGCCCGTCTCCGACGGCTGCTCTACATTCACTTTGTCCACTTTAGCTTGTATTTACGGTCTGTTTACAGCCAGTGGTGGAGAGTGACCTAGATGAACTGTTCCCCATTAAAGTGCATGGTAAAACTGTAATGCCTCCCCCGCTGAAGGAGGCATAGCCTTGTTGTTTGTATTTTGCCACGAGATCAGTTCCTGGGCCCGGTTTTCCCGTGTGTTTGGAGCCGTTGTACTTTGTTGGTTTCCTCTCTGCAACTCGTACAGGCCTGAACCCAGGTCAGCAGCAACAAAACATGCTTTGGAACGCTTTAGAAAATGGGCGCCCGGTTGTTTGGATTCTATAGCATTGTTAGAAACCAAGGCAAACTGTGCAGGATGTGGTGGCATCTGTCCAGTATAGGGTGCTGCAGGACCGTGTCAGAGCCATTCCTCTGACAAGATCACCAAGTGGAACCAGGTGAGTTCAATCTGGTGATTAGTTGGAGGAATGCTATTTATGAGTGTCGGCTTTATTTCAGAGGGAGAGCTGCATATGGAGAGTTCGGTTGCAGCGAAGCGGGCTGAGCAGCAACAGCTACAGCAATACCAACATCAACAACAATTCTGGGCTGTGTATGCATGTGTGCATGGGGGGGGGGGGGGGGGGGGATTTAACAATCAAAGGTTTATTTCCAACCGTGAACGTTGTGTCAATCTGGGTCTGTGCCCACGTACCTCACACAAACCTGTAAACTTGCACTGAGATGCGTTGTACCAGAGAGTGCACTTTAGCTGGCGTCAAACCTTTCCAGTCCTCGGTGTGGTTTGGAAAACGGAGCTGGCAACAATTTCATGATCTGTTGTATGTGTGAGAAGGTCATATAAACGTACTCCAATAGAGAGTGCGACCTTGCAGTCCAGTTATATACACTACAGTATATGAATTTTCATACACATGTCGGCTTCATTTTGGAGACCTTCATAACATGGAGACCTCAGTTCTCTTCAGTAAAAGCAATGAAACAAGCCATGCGAGCAACACACATGTATCACAATCACCACATCAGCACGAGCACCCACTTTGAAGCCGAGGAACTTAATGCGATACATTTAATAGAAAGTGACTTTTTCTTCACATTCAACCCGTTTTACACAGCTTGTGTGTGAAATCCCAGCAGACGTTACGGCGGTTCAGCTGGGCATTGTGAGCCATGGGCATTGTGCTCGGGGGGGTAGCTGAATGGTGAACTCTTTCCACTCAGTCTTTCCACTGACGAGAAGCGGAGTGAGAGACAGGAGGGAGTGTGTGGGCCGCTCCAAAGTCATGTCAAATAAGCTCCATTGTGAAAGGGAATGGATTAAAGGCATTGTTTGAGCTGACTCTTTCCCTGTATAACCACGAAGGGGGGGAGAGGAGCAGGTTGACACACTGCTGGCTGGCTGCTTATCTCAGGCCCCAATAGTGGTCTAATCTGTTGGTCGAGCGCGCTGGCAAACAATTTCCATCAGTCAGTTAGACAAAGGAGCTGCCACCTTGTTGTGCCTCCAGGATTACTGTATGGTGGATTCTGCCCCACCTCTATATACGTCTCTGACAAAGGACTTAATTGAATATCCATCCATAGCTAATTTATGTGTGTTCCATGTGGGCACACACACACACACACACACACACACAGGCACACACGCAACACACTGCATACTGTATGTGCCCAGAGGAATTCATTTTGAGGGTATTTACTTTGTTTAGTGCGTTGTTGAAAGTCGGGAATTATTGCCTCAAATCCTTACAGCTATACTGTAAACAAATTGGCGGACCAGATTCAATTAACTCCATCTAACCCAACAGATAATTACACTGAAGCGCGGAGCGAAGAGTACGAGATAATGGAGTTTTTTACCCTTGAACCGTGGCCCTACTTTTTCCTCATTTGTTTATCAAATTAATTTAGGCCGTTGTTGTTGTAATGCCTAGGTTTAAATACACATAATCACAAATTTTAGCTTTCCATTACACTTGTGTTTAAGCTAATTAATCCTCCATGTTTATCGTGCATAAACAGCATGATGGACATGAATTAGGTGACCGGGGCTACTAACACAGTATATCAATCAGGAAGTTGTTGTCGCACGCCGTTGTGGACAACCTTGAACAACCTTGTCCCTGATGGTTTCCTGGTCCAGTCGCTGTTTTTTGCAACGACAAATAAAGTGATAGATAGCTCTCGCTCTCTTTGCGTGCCAACACCGGATTTCTCCACAGGACCAACGGAAAGGGAAGTTTAATAATTAGTTTGCGTTTAATCCGACTCCATTTGCGTATTAAGCTGGTCTCACATCTATGTTGAACGAATACGCATCGAGAGGGAGAGCTTCACATCCGACGATGGATGTGTCACACGGCCCGTAAGAAGTCCCTAACTGCTCGGACAGATGCTTTATGTATTTGTTTATTCTAGATAAGAGGGCCTTTTATGGATAAACAGCTGACGCCCGGGCTCTGTCTGCCGGGATGGACCGCGGGAAGATAAAATGGAGTCTGTTAATCTGGTGCTGGCGAAGGGGAGGGGGGAGAAATGTTATTGACCTACGCTGGCAGCAATGTGTTTCAATTATAGCCCGCCATCCATTTGTCAGGCTAGCAGAGCGATGTTGGAGGGGGGGCTGTGGGAGGTGGGGGGGGGGGGGCACAGGGTTCAGGCCTGGGTTACACTCCTTCTCCATCACTTATGATGTGTCTTTGGGAAGCACTTTAATTGAATTACCCAATTTATTCTTCAAGCAACAATGCCCCACGCAGACCCATGACGTGAGACAATTAGACCCACGTTTCATAAAGAGCCGCTCGCATACTTCATCCCCCCCCCCCCCCTCCATGTGGCCGGCATGCGAGACAGCAAACTTATGGAGACGGGCTACTCAGTTGCAGTTTGAACACATTACGTTGATGCCAACACAGGCAGCCGCGTTAGCACAATGGCGACCATTTTGCCGTGTGAATTTCCTTTCCACATCGTTTAAAACATATCTTTATATGTCCAGCACCATGCCACAAATATTGTAAGCACACCAGAACCGTGGGTGGCCGCCTTTCTTCTCTGACCACAGGACAACAACACGCCGCTCAACACGTCGAGCCAGTCAAACTCAAAGTGCCCTCCGACCTCCGAAACAGATTTCCCCGAGTCTTTTTTTTTTTTGCCGTGCAAATTGCGCTCGGGTGCGTTCGATTCATTCTAATCAAGTCCAATTTATGCCGGCGGAGCAGCTGGGGGAGGCCCGCGCCTTGTCTGCGAGCTGTCTGGGTGGACGGCCGGCCTGTCCATCACCCCGGCCCCGGCGTCCAGGTGTGGCCCAAGGTGCTCGTGTCAGCGCGCTGACCTTCGCACCTGGACACTAACCGAGCGTGATTGTCAGTCCCTCCTCCTCCAGCCTCGCAACAAGTCCCCCCCCCCCCCGCCTCGTTGGATCAGTGTCTAATCAGCAACATGGCTCTCACAGCGTCTCCACCCCGTGTCTATTTAAAGGGAAAGATGGCGGTGCGAGGAGCGCACTTTATAGAAGCATGTAATGTACACCAATTATGCTAATTGCAGTGTTGCAGATGGCCCGGTGTTGATTGCGGCGCTCGGAGCAGGAGAGGCGGGCTGACGCCGGGAAAACGCGGGGAGTCACGTGGCGCTCATTACGCCGCCACCCCTCGGAATATGACTCCTCTCCGTCATCCATCTGTGCCGGCTGCCTCTGACAGATAGCGCTGTGCGTGGAGAACTTTGGGCAGTTCAGGAGTTCCACAAAGACAATGGAAGGAAAAAGAGGGAAAAGTAGAAGAAAAAAAAGAAAGCCGGTTTTAATTGACAGCTCCTCCGCGACGAGGAATTTGGGTGGGTTCTCGACACCATTAGCATAATGTCTGGTCTGAAATGTGATTGGCAGGCCGGGGGATCCAGAGGGCAGGCAGGGGGAACAACATCTGTTCCAGGGGTGCCGAATGTGCTCGCCCTGCTCCGTCAAAGTCTCAAAGTAGTCCTACAGAGCCAGGTGTCTATTGTAATGGAACGCTGCGGGGATGAGCACTTATATCTGAAAGTTTAACTTCTCCGCAACTTTTTTTTAACACATATAGAAACAGCACAGTTACTTCAACAGAAATAGCTGAAAAACAAACGTTGCCACGCCTACATGGACAATATTGTTCTCACTGGCGATCTTCAAAGTCAAACTTTTCCAATTAGTATTCTGGCTTGGCACTGCGTTTCTAAGTGAGACTAAAAGTGTGTGATCCATCTTTTGATTCCTCCACGTGCCGCGTCCCCGTTGACCGGGTCCCCCGTCGGAGCTGCTCGGGATACAGATAGCGATCCGCCCGCAGCGCCGCGGCTCCAGGGGAGAGAGTCCTCTCCAAATGCCAGTCCTCACTGGGAAGCGTGACATTCCAAGCATGCCAAGTTCCTCGGCAGTGGGGAAACGGAGGCTGGGAAAAAAAAAACATCGCTGGCGGGGCTCCGTTTTCTGTCCGGGAAGGCAGGTCACCGTAGCCTCTGTGCCAGACCGCGAAGGGGGTTTTCGCCGCCGGAATGATGGAGCCCTTTGATATGGCGTGGCCGCTGAACCCTGAACAGCGAGCGGAGCCCTGAGTCCTGGGAGCTTCCTAGCGGGGCTCTCCCACCAGGCCCCCCTTCCCGTTTGATGACGTGCTACGGGGGCCGCGCGGCAAAATGTCAGCTGCTGATAAACTGTGGGAGCAGGCGCTCTGCAAAGGCCTGGCTGTCTCCAGCCCCGGACCTCCCGTAGCCTGCAGAGGAATGAGGAGCGCCGGGGGGCTGTGCTGCTTGTGCGATGTGGGGCCGGTGGTCCGCCGACGAGGCCCCCTGGTCAAGCCTCTGTTAGTTTCCCACCAGACGTGTTGCTTAGGCCTGCGTGCGCAGTGGTGTTTCCCTAATCACTGCAGTGACGACGCTCCGGGTCCCAACAACAGAACATCTCTCGGGGACTGCGACGGCCGCAAACACGCGACCGGCCCTCTTTTTTTTTTTTACGCGTGGCCGTTCGACCGCGTTCCCTCCTTCCCGGCCGGCTGCTGTTCCCGGGCCGCCTACTCCCCGTCTTAGGCACGGGCCGAGGAGGCACGCGCGCCCGCTCACGCGTGACGGGGAGAGGGCCAGCCTCTCATCACATCAAAGGGCCCGCCAAAACGGAGAGGCGGAGGAGTGTCATTCCATTACCTGCTGAAATAAATGCCCCCTGTATCTCCTCCCTGATTAGCTTTGTCTCCAATAACAATGATGCCTTTAAATGTGGCTAATTGAGGCTATGGGCTCGCCCCCCCCCCCCCCCCCCTCTTTTCTCTCCACGCGAAAGTGCTCCCTCATTTTGTCTGTCCTTTTAATAATTACATTATCATTTTACGTCCGCCGTTTCCTTGGGAAGGGCCCGGCGCTCGTGACGAAGGGAAAGCTCATTATTGGGTCTGAATTATGTGTCGTTTATTGATCCCCGTGGTGGGTGATGGTGCTCTAAGTTGGTCTAGACAGAATAGTTAGCCAGATGACAGGCAAAGAAACATGGAGGTCCCCGGGGAAAGATCCCGGAGCTCAGTGAGCAATTAATGCCTGCCAGGTAATGGAATCTAAGTTTACACTAAATCCAGCCATGCCTTGACATTTGAAGTGCCTTATAAAAAAACATTAGCCTAATGAGACGGTGGAGAGCCACCCCCCCCCCCCCCACACCTCTCTCTCTCTCTCTCTCTCTCTCTCTCTCTTTCTTTCTGTTTCTCTCTTAATCAGTAGTCATCTCTTTTACTCGTCTCTTCATAAAAGCGTTCCGCCGGCCCGCTCCCCATTACCTTTACTTACACTGTACGGAAACAATTACCTCAGGAACCACCTAGGAGGGGGGGGGGGGGTTAGAGGAAAGACGCTGCACGTCCCCTCTCCTGCGCGCCGATTGGTGCTCTCCGAGCATGTGATGGATGGCCAATCGAGGGCTCCCATTTCCACGACAGGGCCAGCTAATCTCCATCTCCGGCCGGTGGAGGGGGCGTTGGTGTGATGAAGGGCCCTCTCGGCGGGGGAAAGGCCAAAGTGCTGAGTCAGAAGCCCGGCCGCCCCATCCGTCTCTATAGAGAGCAGCAGGTACGCGCTCTGGAGCCATCCGTCAGGGCGCTGGTGAGTACGCAGGCCCCGGCGTCACTCAGGGCCGGCCACTTGTCCTTGAGTGGACCGGCGGGGGGTGGGGGTGGGGGGTGGGGTGGGGGGGGGGGGGGGGGGGGTGTTCAGTCAGGTGGACCGAGAGGGTTGGTGGTTGTTATACAAAGTGGCTTTACTTACCAGAAAGACTCCTGTCCTCCCACCTCTCTCTCTCTCTTTCTTTCACACACACACGTTCACGCAATCACACACACACACACACACACACAGGGGACGATCATCAAAAACAATATGTGTGTGTTGGCCGTATGGGGTATGTGTGTGTGTGCCTCTCTTGTGTTGGCGCGTGCATATGCCTCGCGTGTTTTGGAGAGTGTTGTACCGCTCGCTGTGTGATCAAGGAGCGCAGTCGGGGCAGGCTGCCAGTGGCAGACCTCCACTTTGAAAGGACGGCCCTTAATGAAAAGTGTAGGAGAGGGCCGCGAGTGTGCTGCACCTGCCACAGCAGCCGCCTCCTTCTCCCTGGGAGCGGGTGCCAGCAGCCCCACTCTCGGCCGTAATGAGGGCCGCTACCCTCCTCAAAGCATTCCCCCTCCCCCTCCCCCTCGCCCTCCCCCTCCCCCTCCCCGTCCCCGTGCCTGGGCCGTGTTTCACTTTGTGTCCTTGGCATATAAGCCTTGATAATGTCAGTAAATACATACGGGGGGGGGGGGGGGGGGGGGGGGGTGAACTGGGCCGTCATCCACCCGCTGGAGGAGAGAGAGAGAGAGAGAGAGAAGGAATAAAAAAAAGAAGGAAAGAGAGAGAGAGTGGGAGTGTGAGAGAGAGAGAAGCGGCTGATTAGACTTGTTTTACTGCTCCTCTGCCGACCTAGAAAAACACACCGGCCCTGACCTTGCATAGTGGAGCCCTCATACATCTAATGATCTCTGAGTGCCCTAATGATACAGCGCGTTCCCTCTCTCTATCCCGCTCTCTCTCTCTCTCTCTCTCTCTCTCTCTCTCTCTGTCTCTCTCTCTCTCCACGCTCTCCAACTGACTTTCTCCTCTCTCCCCTCCCTTACTCAGGCAGAGGGAGAGAGAGGATACAGGGAGAAAGAGAGAGCAAGAGAGAGCAAGAGAGAAATGGAGAGTTAGAGGCAGAGAGAGGGAGAGAGAGAGAGAGAGAGCGCAAAAGAGAGAAACGGAGAGAGAGAGCGAGAGAGAGAGAACAAGAGCGCGGAGGTAGAGAGAATACCTCGAAAAGCCCAGTCAGCGTTTTGGCTGGGAGTCTAGCAAATGAGCTGTCCTATTGAAATGGAAAGGAGAGTGGTCCGCGGCGCAGAAACTGCAGCTATGGCAAGCCGCAAAGACAGGGGGACGGAGAGGAAATTACTCGCTCGGACAAAGAAATATGAGAATGTCCTTTCACTACAAATTTACCAATTTTACATTTAGACGCGGAGGATTACATCCTTCCCTTTCTTTCTTTAATATCCCCCCCCCCCCGTTTTTTTCTTATCATCTATCTCGTCTCGTTATCATCCATAGATTACCCCTCTAAGTGCTTTACGAGACGAAGAGGGAGCAGTGCTCAGGAGGAAAAATATCTTTCAATTCAGAAATGCATTTGTCTGATTGATCCAGACCATTGTATGGGTAGGAATAGTCATGGAGTCTGGATGGGATCCAGTGGTTCCAGCACAGAGAGAAAGCCTCGCACACCCTCATTTTCATCATCGCTAGCGAGGCCCAGTGCATAGCACGCATAATAGGGGCTTAAACACCTTGCAATGGATTTGATCGCGTCACACACCCAATTAAGACATGCCCGCGGAAAGTAACGTTGATTGACGGATGGAAGGAATTCTCTTCCATCTCAGATCTTTTCTAACCTAACCCACCCACCCACCCACCCGGCTATCTCCATACAACTTGTCCAACTTCTTAGCTTAGAAAAAAAGCCCCTAGCCTCCGATCACTATATTGTGTTACTTTAATGGGGTGGGGGAGCCGATTCCAACAGCTCATTCATTCAGTGCCATTCATTTGAGCCGCTAAATCCCTCTCCTTGACCACTTACTGCGTAAACCTCCATTTTCCACCATATATCCCCTCTTCAGCTCAATCCAGCCGAGGTAATTAAGATTCCATTCTGGGATGAATTGGAATGCTAAGGCCGGCGGAGGGTTATCATTGGGCCCGCTTTGGCTCTAGGAATGGAACACCTAGAGTGACCTCGGGGCTCAGTGATTGGCTCCAAAGGGGACGGTGTGGCTGGGGGGCGGGGGGGGGGGGGGGGGGGGGGGGGGGGGGGGGGGGGTTGTTTGGTTTTGGGGGTGGGTGTGTTGTTTTGTTTTGGGGGGGGGGGTGGGGGGTGGGGGGGGGGGGGGGGGGGGGGGGGGGGGGGGGGGGGGGACCACGCCGCCTCTGTCCCCGGGTGAGTGAGTGTGGATAAGAAGTTGTTTGAATTCATAATTGTGCTCTTGTGAACAGGAGGAGGAGGAGGAGGAGGGGGAGGAGATAGGGGACGGTTTGTAAAGCAAGGCAGGGTTCATTGTGTGGTGGTGGCTAGTCCAGAGAGAAGAGGGAGGTGTGTGTGTGGGGGGGGGGGGGGGGGGGGGAGCTCAAAGCTAATGTAATCTACGCTATTAGAGAGGGTTAATTAGCAGCTGCACTGGAGCCTGAAGAGGAGGCAGGCAACGCAGAGAGGGGACAGGGCAAGAGAGAGAGAGAGAGAGTGATAACTCACGAGAGAGTGGGGGAGAGAAAAGAGAGAAAAGAGAGACGTGTGTGTGTGTGGAGGGGTCTTCGGGGAGTCATTATAGGCTGCTCGCTGCAACACCAGCCCCACCGTCAATAAGCCCGCTGCTCCAGAGTGGAACATGGAGAGAGCAGAGAGAGGTTTAGCCTTTCAGACCCATCTCCATGTCTCCGACTGTCCCCCTGTCGACGGCACTAAAAGATGGAGGCAATAATAAGATGTCAGGTTTTGTTTTGTTGATGTCATGAAAAGCACAGAGGGAGAGAGAGAGAATATTACATCTTTTGGTGATAAATGTAAAAAAAAAAAATAATCATGCCTCGTTAGACACGTTGGTCACGCGTGCTATCGTGTTGACTGGCGTCTTTCTTTCTGCATATTTTCAAATGTCTTGACAGTGTTAGCGCACACGCCGGTTAAATGCGGAGTGAACGATTATTCCAAAATACCTATTTTCTCCTCGAAATTCCAGTACCGGCCTATATGAGCTTTTCCCACGTGGATATTTATGATACGGTATAGGACCTGCTCTTTCTCGACGCCGTCTCCCACTCCTCTCCTTCCCCGGCCCATAAAGCCTGCCGCCACGCCGTTGTCACCGGACTCTGTAAGGGGACCACGGCGTCGGGTCAAATTGTGTGTGAAACAAGACCGTTATCCAGCACAGCGGTTTCATACCCGACGCAGAGCCGCGTCGCCGGAATGCACCTGAACTCAACTTGACCTCTCTCTGGGAAGTGGCGCGGTTGAGAAAGGGTGCACGGATGAGAACGCCTTTCCGTAAGCTCGGATCTAAAACCCATAAGTAGCCCTATTAGGATGACAGGCCGTTGTAAAAATGCGTCATAAAATTCATGTCATAGGCACAGTTGTTTTTTTTTCTTCTTTCTTTCTTTCTTTCTTTCTTTCTTTCTTTCTTTCTTTCTTTTGTCTGTAGCGCCATAAGAAAACTCCTGTCTTCAGCGGGCTACGCTGCACTCTGCTCGAGGCCTGATGTATTTATCACAGAGTCCTCCGTTGCTAGCTGCCAAGGGCCCTATTGCCGCTCGCAGCTAAATTTCACTTAAGATGGGTAGTTAGTGCCTGCTCCCTTGGCATTTTAATGCAGATTAATTACTTTCCCCAGCCCAAGCAATTTATTTTTGTTTTGTTCCTGGATGTTTTTTAGCTTTTCTTCTGACCGTGGGGTGAAGGCGAGAGAGGGAGCGAGAGAGAGAGAGAGGGAGAGGGAGGGAGAGCGAGAGAGAGGGAGAAAAAAAAGCCCTCTGCACAAGACGTATACCCTCAATTTAATAGCAGAGCCAAGGTGTTTCTCCTGCATCATCAGATCAATGAAAAGTAAATAGCCCACACTTGTGGTTTCCCAGTGCAGTATTGATCTGAGCTCAGCCCCAGCCCTCCTCTCCCCGGCATCTCGTGTCTGTCAGCCCCTGGGAGCGCTCTGATTGCCATAGATTGGACAAGCTAACAAGCGCATGATGAGGAACCCAGGCTCTCCCTTTTTTCCTTCCCAGCCTCCTTTCATTTTTTTTTCCCCGTGGCACAGGCACGATCACACGCGCCGACGTACACGCAAAGATCTGAACCTCATGAAGGAGTGCGTCTTTGTTTGTTGGTTCTTTCCCCCCCGTTCTCCCTCTCTCCCTCTCCCTGTCTCTCCCGCTCTGTTTTTCCTCCTCTCGGTCTCGGGCTTGATCTGTTCCGAGGACACGGCCAGCCTCGGCGACGAGTTGCCAAGCTGATGGACTAGTAGCGTTACCAAACTCTATTGTGGGATGGTCCCTCACCTGACCGGGCGTTTGCTTTCAGCTGGAGCCCAGCGCGTTCCGCAGCCTCCCGTCCGGCTCCCGGAGGGTATCCCAGGTGGCCTGCGGGGAGCGACACACTCTCCTCTCGCTGGAGGACGGCAGCGTGGCCGCGTGCGGGTGAGTACGGTGTCAGCAGAAGGTTTACTCCAGTAGAGACGTGAAGGGGACCGGTGGAGGGAGCGGCTGGGAGAGGGTGATGGGGGGGGGGGGGGGGGGGGGGGGGGGGGGGTTGTTGAGACCGCCCCTCCCATCTTACTGAATAGGCAAATGAGGTTCAGGGAGCAGATCAAAGAGCCGCACATCTGCGTAGGGCGCGCTGACGAGAAATCATTGGCTATTTTAAACCTTGCCTTTGCGCATGTGTCTCTCTCTCTGTGTGTGTGTGTGTGTGTGTGTGTGTGTGTGCGTGTGTGTGTACGCGTGTGTTGATCTGCTCTGCATGTAATCTCGCAATTAATCTTTTTTTTTCTCTGTGGCGTGGGCAAGACGCGGCGCGCTGCCTGGCGACGGGGCCAATCGATAAGGAGTGTGTTTATTGAGTGCCATGGCTGTGTTTTGGGAGCGGCGGAGGAAGCGGGCTGAAAGGAGTGATAAGCTGTGGGTTTAAGGCTCATTACCAGCCTGGGAGGCGTATGGATCTGTTTCCTCTGTGTGTTAGACACGCACACCTGGACGTGCCAGTGGACTCGCCAAGCGTCGGAAAGACGGGGTGCCAGACCCCGAGATTAGACACGGGGCAACGTCAATGCTGTCTGCGTTGGTCATCAGTACAGCATTCCTTATTCCTTTCATAAGAAACAGATTTTTGTTTTGTCTTAATCCAGTTCTATGACGCACCACCGCATTTCCTAGACACCATTCTGGCCCACTCTCTGTTTTATTGTGAACAGGAAGGTAGTGTGTGGTAACTGTAACTGTAGGGATAACATTCTGTCTCAGTTAATATTACACTCACTCTCATATTTATTTATGCGTGGCTCATGAGGAGTGGATATGTGCACCCCCCACCCCCCTCCCCCACCCCCCACTCACCTGTTCAGAAAAACTCCCCCCCCCTCCAGTCCCTCACTCCCTCCCGTCTTGCCAGCCTCTGTTTGCCCGTGATATTTGAGGCGTCTCTGGGAGGCCTGACAGTTCTAACCAGGCCCATTAGCCAACCCTCAGGGTGCCCTCAGCGCTGATTTGAGCTTCATTAATTCTCTATTATGGAGTGCTAAAGACGGGGCCCAGCACAGTCTTTCACCTGCCTTATTGAGTCTCGCACACCAATTGCGGACCCCCGGTTTCTCCCATTCTGTATGTATTCTTTTTTTCTTTTTTTTCCGGGCGCCGTGGCGCTCGGTTCACAGTGGGCCCCCTGGGTGCTCATTTATTATTTGCCGATATTGATTTGGCTCGGGGGGGGGGGGGGGGGGGGTCTGGGGGGGGGGTTGACTCAGGACTCAGGGCCGGCCAGTGGCCCCGTTAACTCTTTCAGAGCTGCGGCAGACGCTGATGGATGGTCTAAGGGGAGGCCGGTAACTAGGCTGGCTGGCTGGCCGTGGGGATCGGTGTGTGTTTGTTGCTGTCCTAGAGCATTGTCGCAGGCAACAAGGAGAACTGTTTCTCTGGTGTGAAGTTAGTACCGTACATTGTCCCGAAATTGTAGTCTCTCTGTCATATCTCTGACACATACACCCCCAAAACACACACATAACACACACTCACAATATGTCTGGCAATCTGTCCACCCTGTCCCAAATTTTTTTTTTATTACAGTTCAAAAGGAGAGGGGAAACAAAAGCAGAAGGTCAGACAAAGCATTCATCATGTGGTGTGTCTACTCTAGTGAGTAAATAACACCGTCCTGGACAGCAAAGGGCACCACACTGAAGTCAGCCGCTCATCACACTGGCTCAAGAGTTCCACTAGTAGGAAACAGGGGTTTCACCTCACTTTGTTCCACTGGTAGGAAACAGAGGTTTCACTTTGTTGAATCTTCAGAAGTGCCTCATGATTAAAGGCCTTCAGTCATGTTTTGATGAAGGATCTGGTTATGAGCTTGGATACACTGAAAGTAGACTAACTAATAGATGCAAATGCTAAGTGAGAAAACAAATAGTCAGACAGAACAACAGACAGACAGACAGACTGACAGGCAGGCAGGCAGGCAGACATGCAGACAGACAGACAGACAGACAGACAGACATGCAGACTGACAGGCAGGCAGGCAGGCAGACAGACAGACAGACAGACAGACAGACAGACAGACATGCAGACTGACAGGCAGGCAGGCAGGCAGACAGACAGACAGACAGACAGACAGACAGACAGACATGCAGACTGACAGGCAGGCAGGCAGGCAGACAGACAGACAGACAGACAGACAGACAGACAGACAGACATGCAGACTGACAGGCAGGCAGGCAGGCAGACAGACAGACAGACAGACAGACAGACAGACATGTAGACTGACAGGCAGGCAGGCAGGCAGACAGACAGACAGACAGACAGACAGACAGACAGACATGCAGACTGACAGGCAGACAGACAAGCAGACAGACAGACAGACAGACAGACAGACAGACAGACATGCAGACAGACATGCAGACAGACAAGCAGACAGACAGACAGACAGAGAGTGTTAATGTACTTGAGGGAAGGTGGATGAAGGACTGATTGAAAGTCCAGATGTGACTTTTTTGGGGAAAGGCCATGCTGCTGGACCCACCACACACACGCACAAAGCACACGCACACACACACACACACACACACACACACACACAGACAAACACACATGCACACCCCGATCCTGGAGCCCAGGGACCAATAAGATCCTTCCCAGAGGCCTCCTCCAAGCCCAGCTACAACCACAGACTCAGCGAGGGACGCCTCACCTCTAATTGGTATTTAATGTGCTGTCTGAGCCTCAAAGGTCGTCCAGTGGTGGTAGGGCCTGTGTGTGTGTGTGTGTGTGTGTGTGTGTGTGTGTGTGTCAGTGTGTATCGTCGGTGTAGGTGCAGCAGAATAGGGTAGAATAGAGTAAGATTCAGAGTGGACGTGTGGAAGTGGAGAGTGGAGTTGTAACGATGGACACTGGAGGATGATGGACGACGCAGGGGAGCGCTGCGAGAGACGACGGTCGGCCATTTCCTTTCAGCGACGCCGCTACGATATCGTCTCGCCCTCGCCACCATGGCCCGGCGCAGGAAACAAAGGTCACTCAACATTTGGGGAATGGAATCGCCCCCCCGCCTGTCCTCGCTCGTCCCGGGCGCTCTGCAAAGGTGATTTCACGGTTTGCGAGCCCCCCTGTCCTGTTGAGCTTGGCACCGTCTCCAAAGTTGTCCCGGATCCGTCCTCCACGTGAGGCTGAGAGAAAGGTCAGGGAGAAGACCGGTGCTGATGTGGGAAAACAGCTCTTCATTTTTTTTTTTGGGGGACAGGCCGGTTCTGCTCTCAGGGTCGTGAAAGACGGGGGAGGCCTGCCCACACATCCCTGAAGGAGATAGGGAAGAGAGGGAGGAAGAGAGGGAGGAAGTTGCCGTTGCTTTGGTCTCGTTCCACGTCACTTCAAAAAGTCAATTGTCTGCCTTGTGCGAGGTACCCCCGGCCCGCAGAGAAGCTCCCGGGGACGGTTCCCTTCGTCCTCTGGTCTTGAATGTATCTGGCATATCATTCAGAGGGCTGAGCGAACGGCTCTCCGGTGTGCCAGCGCCATGTCTCCAGTGAATCTGCCAAGAATGGCCCGCGGCTCTGTCTGTCTGTCTTTGGAAAAGGGAAACGACAGTTGAACTCCGCTCTGTTTTCAAGTTGTGCCAGGCATTCTGTTTTCCCGAGAAGACCAGGTACTGGTTATTTATGTACCTCCATTACGGAACAACAGAACGCGCGTGTTTTTACAAATTGAGGCGCAGCTTTTGACTGGAGTCGCGTCAAGTTTGTACCTTTTAAAAGTACCGGCGCTGCCGCGAAGGATCAAGCTCTCTCCTCATCTGAACGGTGTCACCCGCTAACGTCTGCCGACGGACGCGTCGAGGGGAAACCACTCGCTTTAAGTTTGTGGAGCTTTGTGGCGGCGAAACAAATCGGGAAATATTTTTTGGGAAAGGGGATGCGTGTCGACGCTATGACAACTGGTCGGATGTGGCGTTGCCGGGTGCCAGCAGTTTCCATGAAGTTAGGCGAAGCGCTAATTGGACGCTACCTGGCTCCACATCACATGCGGCCCAGAACAGGATCACAATCTGGCTCGGCCTGACAGCGCGCTCGCTGGTGTTTCGGACTGATTAGCCTTAGAACCAGGAGGAGAAGAAAATCCCCCCCCCCCTCTCTCTCCACACACACACACACACATACACACACACACACACACACACACACACTCACACACACACGAGCCCTTGGCCCTCTTGGCAAGGCATTTCCTTTTTTGATTTCTCCTGATGTCCCTGAAATCGATTTTCAGCCGTGATTGCGTCGACTCTCTGAGGCTAATCAAAGGTTTTGAATAATTGCTGCAGTATGACCGTCCAACGTGGAATTGTAGTGATAGTGACTGCTCCCTATCTGTCTTCCCACACACACGCACACACACACACACACACACACACACACACACACACACACACACACACACACACACACACACACACACACACACGTCATCCGTAGTGTATGAGCTCGGCAGCGCTATGACTTCACAACATACCGTTCAAATGGTTCCCAGTCGCGAGCATGACACCAATTGCATCCCGAGGAAGCGCTTGATGAATGTGCGTTCCTGTCTAAATTTGAGAATGACAGAAGATGCTCTGACATCTTGGCTTATGGATCACTCCGACCAGGGAGATTATTACTCAACCGGCTCATTTTATGACTGGGCTTTTGTCTAGCTGGGATCGAGTCAAATCACCCAATGCCAAGTCTGAAATGAATCACTCGTGCTACGCTGGGCCGCTCATCGCCGGTCGTGTCAGCTAGGGAACGAAAGACTTCAATCCTCGGAATGCCGTAGAGCCCCGAGGAAGACTCCGGTGTGGGTTTTCCGTGACTCCCTCCGTATCCGTCCTCCCCGGCCCATGGGCAGGAAGCCGCTCTCGGCGTTCCGCTCGCCCGCCTTCCCTGAAAAGAGACGTCATGGCCAGGCCGGGCCTTTTGTTTGCGCCGGCCTGTGAAATATGGCCTTCGGTTCACCCAGGTAATGCATGAGCAGCGTTTGCGAGGAGAGACCTGGATTGATTAGGGGGCCGGGGAAGATGAATGCGCTGCGCGGGGCGGTTGTGACTCCCATTGTTTCGCGCGGGCCCTGAAAAGGTGCGCTCCCCCCAAAACGCCTCGTTGTGTTAAATCATTGACTGGGAGCGTTTCGTTATTCTCGACTCCCATCGACGGGTCTTTGCTAAAGAGCAGTAAACCGTCTCCCTCTTTTTTCCTCTCTCTCTCTAGCTCTCAGGGTGAGACTGCGGTGGCCCCGGAAAGAAGAGATGATTTGTCCCGACAAGGCGGCCCGCGTGACGGATACTTTTGCAGCCGCCGCCGCCGCTTAATAACGGTGTCCGTCGCGCCGGCAGCCATGACAGCGGACGCAGAAAAATGAGGGACCCCTGGCTGTGTAGCGGGCCAGCAGAGCGGGCTGGAGCGCGGGGGGAGGGCGGGTAACCTTGAGGACGACAACAAGCAGCAACCACCCCCCCCAAACATCTTGTTTTCCCTGCTTTAGCCGGGAGGTTGTGTGGGACGGCGGGGCATTGTTTCATCAAACGCCAAGGTTAGGTCGGTGGTTCAATCTCCATCAGGAGAAACACGCGTAGTGATTGATAACGCGGTGCCGTATTCGTGTAGTGAGTACTCTGCAGCGTGGTACTACGTCAACCCCAAGACCGGACAGGGACTCCCAACGACCAAGGCCAAAACGGTATACACTCACAGACAGAGAGAGCGTCGCCGTGTCGACGGTTCGGTTATCTTTTGATCTTTCTACTGAGGACCAAAAAAAAAAGGAGAGATTAATCTTCTCCCTGTTTTAAATAGCTAGCGAAACAAACGTCTGACTGGGAGGAGCCCCGGGGGGACTCGCAGGAACCCTGACTCAAACAACAGGAAGTGCAGCGATGCAGAGATTACATGAATCACCCCTCTCTCCCTCCGCGCTCTGCCCCCCTCCCCCCTCCCCCCTCCCCTCCCACCGGCTCTCTGACTCAGAAGCACAGGCGAGCGCGGCGCTCCGATTAATACGTTCCTATCGGGTCTCAATAGGGAGACGATCCGGCTTTGATGTCGGCTGCTCACCGGGATCCGGCTTTTGTGTCGGCGTGCTGCCGACGAGCGTCGGAATGAGCCGGTTCTGTGTTTGGAGCGTATTCTTCGGTGTTGCACGCACACACACACGCACACACACACGCACACACACACGCGCTCTATCTAGAAGTTAACCTGTTATTGTGTTCGATAATATTTTAGATATCACACACGTTGGATTATGAGTGGAGACCAGACCACAGTTACGTGGTAAATCTTCCCTGACTCCAGCAATTAACACTTTAACAGACGTTGTGGTAGATAATAAACGCACCGAGGCAAAGCAACAATGGGAGACAAAAGTTCTTTACAGGTAACGCAATTGGAGGCAAACAACTGGATTAATCACGCACCGTTAATCGCAAAAACAGTATTTGGATTCTAAGTGGGGTGAAAAACAACAATGGCAGGCACCACAAAGAAAAGTTCCTGCAAAAAAAACAACTGCGCGAGTGCTAATGGCATCTCTGTTTGGGGAGTCAAGTTGTGTTCCAATTAGTCAAAAAGCAACGCACACGATGTTATCTAAAGTGAGCTTTCATGTGTGATTTTCTACCCCTGCCTTATTCCACTAGCTGGAGGCCAAGCTTTGTTCCCCCCATTCAATTTGCCGCCAACCGGTTTTATTTACTCCTCTCTCGTCGCAGAGATTGCTTTTTGACCTTGATGATTATAAAGAGTAAGTAAATTGAAAAGGCATTGATACTGAGAGTCCCGTGGGCTGGCCTGGTGTGGTTATTCATCCTCCTACTGACTGAGCGAGTGCACTCGGCAATGGTCAAAGTAGAGGCCGCATCCACGTTTTCATTATCTTAAGAGAGCAGAGGACAGTTATTTGCCGGAAACCTTGTAAACTTCCACCCTGGGCGCACGCGCGCAAACCCGCACCACACATTCACAGGCGCACGCTAACACACACACACACACACACACACACACACACACACACACACACACACACACACACACACACACACACACACACACGTTAACAAACCTCTACACATCAAGGCACAGCCAAAACAGCCTTTAGTGCTTGCCTCTGCTTTGTGTGTGTGTGTGTGTGTGTGTGTGTGTGTGTGTTCAGCAGAGGTCATAGATGAGGTTCCTACGGAAGAGGGATATTTCATGTAGTGTCGTATGATTTCAGCTTCCCTACCATGTGCAATATTTCATTCATAAAGGTAAGCAGGGTCACACACAACGCAGCGGATTCGCAGTCCATCCACATTTAATGTTTATACACACGTGTTTTGATTACATCCTCCCTCCCTCCCTCTCTCTCTCTTTCTTTTTTTTTCTCTCCCCTCTCTCTCTCTTATTTTTCTCTATCTCTCAGCACCAAATCACTTTTGGCGCGGCTGTAAAATGTGGAAGTAATGATGTCTGTAGTGGGGGGATGGCTGGCTGGGCGGCCAATGGGCCTACGGCGCCGCCTTCACCTTGGGGTCAGTCATTCGATTCAGGAGCGGTTGGGCAGTGATCAGAAATCATTTCCATCTAATGGTGGAGAGTGGAGTGGGGTGGGGGGGGGGGGAGGGGGGCTGGTCCCTGGAGCTCTTAGGGGTTGCCAGCTGCTAACCACAGGATAAACCACGACCACCGCCGGTGCCTGCATTACCTGCTACTGGTGACAGCGTTCACATCCCCCCAGGGGGCCCTGTGGAGCGTGTGTGGGGCAGGGCGCCGTGTGGCTGTCTCTCTGTTTCATTCATTTCAGACTTTCTTCTAGAGTGAGAAAGAAAGGGAGCGCAAACAGATTGCAAATGTGTGTGTGTGTGTGTGTGTGTGTGTGTGTGTACTGGTACTATGTTTGGGCGCTTTATCAAGAGAGAAAAAACCTCAACATCTATGCGTTTAACGCAGCATAACGTTAGTTTGATCATTCGTTGTTCCGCCGGTGAAATACAGCATTCTCCCAGTGAGGCGTTGCAGGTTGAATTGCACTTCACTGCCGCTCGGATTGGAGTGATTTTCCCAACCCTGGCGAGGAGTGACGTGTTATTCCAGAGAGTGAACAGTATCTATGACATGTCAACACTGTGGGCTGGTGCCGGACTGGTGGGGGGGGGTGGGGGGGGGGTGGGGGGGGTCTATCCTGGCAGGGATTGTATTTGTGCCGTCATAGCACATTGCCCTCACTCCCCGGGTTTGTGTGGCTCCCGGTTTTCCCTCTCGTCTCGCTGCCTCGCGTTCACATCTCATTGTCTTCGCAGTCGAATGATCCGGCAGGATTGGTCCAAACAAGAAATATCACACGTTCTCTTTTCCCAATGATTTTTCTTCAGTGGGGCTAGCACTTCACTGGGCCAGAGGTCAACCATGGCCAATTTTATTGCTTGGCACCTCGCCATGTTAGGCCAGGGAAAACAAGATTTGCCGGGTTAAAAAAAAGCTAAATATAACGCTGCAGTCATGAGGAGCTTTGGTTCCTATTTCCTTATTGGCAATGTTGACTTGACTTTTCTCTACTTCCTTAGCCAAAGTTCACAACAAATGTTATGCCTGTTTAACTCCACAGTCCCTTTATGAGGCAGATGTTTTCTTCATCTTTGGTTACGGGCGCTTAAGATGATTGTACATAGGTTTAAATAGTTCATAATTTATTTGGGAACTGGATAATCAACTGGAATACCACAACAACAATACATTTAAATGACATTAAAGTAAAACAAATTGCAGTAAAACATGCTGTACATTCTGCAGAATATAAACCAACACCACTGCTGTGCATTTATGAATTCCTTTCAATTTGCTTGTGTAGCACATTTTATTCCCTGTCTTTAAAATCAATGAGTGGTTCCAGATATATAATATAACATAAAAGATTCAATTTGAATTTATTTCCTAAAACAAAATCTACAAAACACAATAATCTAACATAGCAGACAAGCACGAGTAAGAACCCCACACCAAACCGAGAGTTAGATTAAACAAAGTCAGCCAACTGGAGGCGTTCTGCTTGACTGTTCAATGGGATGGGTACAATGTGCTGTGTGGGAGTGTGTGGCACAGTGGAACAGGGTGTGGGGTTAGGACCAGCATCTGCCAGCCCAAGCAATCTATCTATGGTCTGTCCTTCCTCCAGCACATTCTCACGTAATTATCTGTGATCAACCCTTCTGCAGCCAAGCCACAAATCCACATGTCAGTGGCTCTGGCCCGCGTAACAACAGAACAACACACACACACACACACACACACACACACACACACACACACACACACACACACACACACACACACACACACACACACACACACACATCATCAAACTTTTTCTGCCACACTGACAAGTGGGGCTGTCTTTGGAGCCAGCCAATCCAGCGTCTAATCCTGTCTTCCAGAGCGTCCCCCAGCAAAGTTCAGCAGACACCACCGGCTCCTGTCGTGTCCAGGCAGCACTTTCCCCTCTCAGCACAAAGTTCCCCCAAAGTCCCTGTGACAAAGAGCTTACTGATGCGCTCCGCCACGCCTGGGAGCCAGTGAGGAGAGTCACTGGCCCCGGCTTCCCTCTGAGACAACTCCAGCTCCTCCACGAGACCCAGCCAGGCGTGTCGCCGTGTCCTCTATATCTGCTCCCATCAGCTCCCTTCCTTTGGCTACTGCCAATTAAATCCAAGTGTAGTCTCCTCGTACCTCAGCGCACAATAGGGGTACGTTGAAAACAACAACAAGGTTGACCTGAATTTGAGTTGGAATAAATAGACAATATAGTCTTTCAACGGAAGCACATGATGTATGGGAGTTGTTGGATCTTTATTTTGTTCTCAGTTGCGCACTCTTATTGCCAACAGCAAAGGGCCATTGGATGACAATGGTAGAGACTGAATACCCTGCCAGAAGAGATGAGAGAGAGACATGGAGAGAGTTTGGAAAAAAGAGAGCGAGAGAGGGATGGAAGGAGAGGGAGCTTGGGATTTCATTAGCATAACCAGCGGGCTGCCCAGACCTTTCAGGAGGGCTGTGTTTACACCAACTAAGTTGGCAAGAGCACACTCATTTTATAGGCTTTATTATGAAGGAGTGGAGGAGGCACAAAGCAAGATTCGGGATAGTGTGTGTGTGTGTGTGTGTGTGTGTGTGTGTGTGTCTGTGTTAGTAAGGGAAGAGCATGCCTTCATGTGTGCATATGGCTGTGTTGTTTGTGTGCGGGGGGTCTTGGGGATGGTGTGTGTGTGTGTGTGTGGTGGGGAGGGGGGGGTGCTTTGGTAGCAGTGTGCTAGCATCCATCCGACTGCTTTTACATGTTTGTGTTTTGGCTTAAGTGCCCTTTAAAGGCAGTGGAATAGAAAGTGCTTTCATGGGCAATCCACAGGAGCCATCCCCCGCCCAGAGGAGCCCAGAAAGGGTCTCTTTGTTGTGCCCTGGCCCCTTTCATCCCTCTGAGGTCATTCTCTCCCCGCAAACAGGGAGACTCATTATCAACCTGAGCCTGAGAGGTCAGAACCTGCCCCCTTCCTTCCTCCACCCCCACCCCCTTCCTCCATCCCTCCGTTCCACCCCCCCCTCCCCCCCTTATCCCTCCATCCCTCCCCGCGCTGCAAGCCCCCCGGTCGCTGGTGGGGTTTATTAGCGCAGAACATCTTTTCCAGTGACTGAGCTTGCCCTTATTGTCTCCAGCGGTCAGGGTCAAGTCAAGGGCGCTCCGCCTAGATTGGAATCATTTGTCACGAGGTCCGTCCGCCGAGGTGATTTGAGCGGAGGGGCCGGGCCAAGCTCCAGCGTCAGCGGCCCCCCGGGCACGAGGGGAAAGGACGCCGCCATGTAGATGGCCCCGGCCATGTTAGCGCCGCTCGCTAACAACAAGGTCCCACCTTTTTTTCATTTCATTTCATTTATTTTTTTTATTTGCTTGTGGAAGGGAAAAGGGTAGTGGAACGTAGTAGTAGAGGTAGTAGAACGGAGCACATCGGGGGGGAATGCTCGGTGGACCGGCAGTCAGACGTCGCCCCATGAGTGACCATGATAATCACCATGCCTTTCAAGTCGGGAAGGAGAAGAGGAGAGCAAAATAACAAATAATAACAATTCAGTTGGGAGGGGGGGGGCTTATTGCTTAACTGGTGTAACAGTGCAACGTGTCGCGATTTGGTGTGGGGAGCGCCAACCCCCCCCCCTTTCCATGGTCAGCAGGAGCTTGCATGAACAATGGGTGGTGCTGAGGTAGCATGTGGAAAATGACTTTAATACACCATACAGAATGGCTTATTGCTTTGGTCAATAGGGCCGCGGCGAGGATGGTGTCTCCAGCCGCTGGGGAAGGTTAGACCTGTCACCGGGCCACTGTGACTGATACCCTCAGCCCGCTTATGAGGTCCCTAATGGAAAAGAAGTGACAGGCAATGTTAGAAAGGTTACACATGACACATGCCTCGCCATTAAGCCCCAGATTAGTCCATATTTTCTCTTTTCTTTTACATCGAAGGCCATTCGGTGGGGCGGCGCAATGGATGTCGCGGCGCCACTAAAAGTGCCACGCCATGAAAAGCAACGAAATAACTAATAGATACACAAACGCTGCATCAAGCGGCGGCGTGCGTTGTCACAGACCCGCCGTCTGAACAGGGGGAGCCTGGTGAATAACAAGGGAAATGAAAGGTGCGGCACAGGGCCATTTGGCTTGTGGTTTTCTCCTCAGGGAGGCCAAGTGTGCGGGTGAAGGTCAGGGGGAGACTAAGCACGTAGCTCATAAACAGCACAGCTGGAGGAACCATTGAAATATGGCCCCTTTGTTTTCTCTGGGCCGGCTGTAATTGGTCTCTCCTTCGCTCACCTCTCTCGTTCTCGCTCTCTCTTTTTCTCTCTTCCACACTCTATTTTTCGCTCCTTATCTCATTCTGTACCTCCGTCCATCTCTCTTCTCTCTCTCTCTCTCTCTCTCTCTCTCTCTCTCTCTCTCTCCCTCTTCACGTGTGTTGTGGAACAGGCACTCAGTCAGCTCAGTTGGCTGCCGGTGAGATGGACCCAGTGTGTAGAGGGGTAATGACCTGTGGGGTCAAAGGGCACACCTGGGGTCACATAAACACACACACACACACACACACACACACACACACACACACACACACACACACACACGCACATACAGACATCGGAACACACAGACACACAGACACACACACACACACACACACACACACACACACACACACACACAGCACACTAAAACCAGCAGACATAAACAAACATATCAGGAGACACCAATTATGGCCAAAGCCCTCTTTTTACTGACATTTGACACAGGTGGAGCAGTGGTAACTAGGATAAGGCCATAGTGTAGCATCTCTTCATTCTACTCCTGTCATTTGGATGTTCTGTTCTCTCCAGTAGTGAGTTAAAACACATATTGTGTTTGTTATTGTCCATGTAGAGCTACACATAATGAATACATTACATATACCCATACTGTGATGTATAATTTAAGGCTGAGGAACCAGTTCTTCACCTGAACATTTCTTTAAATCTAAAATGATAGTAACTAGCTAAAACTATCCATTTCTAGCCTCATCACTG
>JAPMUY010011134.1:112500-130000 GCA_026901105.3 Galaxias olidus | reverse complement strand
GCGTGCTGTATGGCGTAGGTCTCTGGCAGAGTAGAGTACAAGGAGCTCCTCACCTCTTTCATCCCAGCTTCCTTATACTTTGTCTAAACAATATAGATATAGACAATATATAAACAATATATACAATTCATTAGTGTTATTTTCAGTACAATTAAACTTTTTAAATGGATTATTAAAACCTTCAATTGGAAATGTTGTTGCTTAAGAAGGAAGCCCTGTAAAAAGATCACTAAATAAAGTTTTGTTTTGATGTGAATGTCCAAGCGCCTCACTAATTAAAGTTTTGCTGTGATTTGAATGTCTGCGCCCCTCACTAAATAAAGTTTTGTTGTAATTGGAATACCTCACTTTGTAGCTCGGTGTTCTGCTTGGCCAGCTGGGTCTCCGTGGTTACAGGAAGCTTAGAGTAGAGGGAGGACATCTTCTGCTTCAAACCCTCTCTGTACTTCACCTGAGGGGGCGAAGTCATCACAACACATCTTTATTCAGTACCACAGTCGATCACTGATAATAAACAACATTTAAATCATGAAAAGAAAAATATAGGATATAATAAAAAATTTTATTGAAAATATCGACAAATCCATGGCATATCTGAAACATTGTTGTATTGACTCATTGACGTTCATGCTGGTGGTTGCTAACTTCAATCTCGATGTTATTTTGTTCTGTGTGTGTGTGTGAACCTCACTCTGAATGTTACTTAGTTCTCTCTCTGTGTGAATGTGTGTGTGTGTGTGTACCTCATTTTGGATGTTACTTAGTTCTGTGTGTGTGTGTGTGTGTGTGTACCTCACTCTGGATGTTACTTAGTTCTGTGTGTGTGCGTGTGTGTGTGTGTGTACCTCACAAAAAAGCAGGATGTCCTGCCCACCTTACTGTGTAGCTCCATAAAGGTCATAGCAGAGAGTAGCGGTGTATGTGTGTGTGTGTGTGTGTGTGTGTGTGTGTACCTCACTCTGCAGCTCCATAGCGGTCTTAGCCAGTTGTGTCTCTGTGGTCTCAGGCAGCAGGGAGTAGAGGTTAGAGGTCATCTCCTTCTTCCCCTCCTCCTTGTACTTGGTCTGCAAACAGGGGATTGTGAAGACAACGGGTTGAAATGCCTTGCCCAGAGGCACAGCAGTGCTAAACACCCCAACAGCAGCACTGACTAATGAAACATTGTTTAATTTAACTATGTAAACCATAGAGAACAGAGGGTGCACAGCATGGAGGGTGTGTGTGTGTGTACGTGTGCACGTGTGCATGTGTGTGTGAAATGTATTTGTGTGTGCGCACGTGGATGTGTGTGTGTGGATATAGGTGTGTGAGTGTGTGTGTGATCCCCACCTTACTGAGCAGCTCAGACAACTCCTTAGTGTGTGCGTGTGTATAGGTGTGTGTGTGTGTGTGTGTGTGTGTGTGTGTGTGTGTGTGTGTGTGTGTGTGTTTGTGTGTGTGTGTGTGTGTGTGTGTGTGTGTGTGTGTGTGTGTGTGTGTGTGTGTGTGTGTGTGTGTGTGTGTGTGTGTGTATGTGTGTGTGTGTGTGTGTAAGTGTGTGTGTGTGTGTGTGTGTGTCTCACCTTGCTGAGCAGCTCAGACACTTCCTTAGCGTGTGTGTGTATAGGTGTGTGTGGTTGTGTGTATATGTGTGTGTGTGGGGGTGTGTGTGGTATATGGGTGTGTGGGAGTGTTTGTATAGTTGTGTGTATTCCCACCTTGCTGAGCAGCTCAGACACCTCCTTAGCGTGTGCTGTCTCCAGTGTCTCTGGCAGGAGGGAATACAGACAGCTGTTCACCTCCTTCCTACTCGCCTCCTTGTACTTGTTCTGAACACAATAACAACAACAACAATCAACAACAATCAACAACAACAACAACAATCAACTAGGAACAACAGCAGCAACTGTCACGGTTGTCATCCCAACAGCTGTAGGTATCAGTATGACATCCAGCAGACCTAATTCACTCTGCAGTTCAAAGACGGGAGCAGAGGGGTGTGTGTGTGTGTGTGTGTGTGTGTGTGTGTGTGTGTGTGTGTGTGTGTGTGTGTGTGTGTGTGTGTGTGTGAGTCTGTGTGTGTGTGAGTCTGTGTGTGTGTGTGTTTGTGTGTGTGTGTGTGTGTGTGTGTGTGTGTACCTACCTCACTCTGCAGCTCAGAGATGCTTTTAGCCAGCTGGGTCTCTGTTGTCTCAGCGAGCTGGGAGTAGATACTCTGACTGATGCTCTTCCTGCCCTGGTCCTTATACCTTTTCTATAGGAGGAGACAGACAGGGGGAGGGGGGGCAGAGAGACAGGTAGACAGAGAGACAGGCAGGTTGGGAGGTAAGACAGACAGACAGGTAGATAGAAAGACAGGAAGGCAGGCAGGCATGAATTTACTTGGTTGCCCTTGACAACAAGGTTGTAAACAATGGGTTGGCCATCTTGGGGACTCAGACCCAAAGTGCCATGGTTTAGAACTCTACCCATTCTCCTTAATCTAATGGACTCAATAGGGAAATACATATTCCCAGACAAACCATAAGAAAAATAAAATATATCCACATAATGCTTTAATTGCCATTAATCTCTGTGGACTTTTGTTTCCATAGAACAAGCTGAGAACAATATCAGTAATGTCTGGTAATAGTATTAGAGAATTTGGGTTGAATACCTCACTCTGCTGCTGCATCATGTCCCTGGCAAACACCATGTCTGGGGTTTCAGGAAGCTGGGAGTACAGAGAGGGGGGAGCACCTTTCACTGCACCTTTAGGACGGTACTTATTCTGGGGGGGGGGGGGGGGGGGTCCGAGAGATTGGAGGGGCGAGAGGGGAGAGAGTAGAGAGAGAGGGGTGAGGAAGGGGGATGGAGCTAGCCAATGAGATATACTGTGTGCATATTGTTTTCTGGCATATTTTAAAGACTGTGTTTTTAGATCCAATCGTTAATGCAAAATCCACAATTTCAAGGCTGTGGAACATAGCGTAGTTCTAGAGTAGTGTGCCACAATGCGGCTGTGACATCTGTCTAACGTGTTTCCGTGTGTGTGATTGTGTGTACCTCACTCTGTAGTTGTGTAGCCTCTTTAGCGTGCTGGGTCTCCATGGTTTCTGGTAGAGTGGAGTACAGAGAACTGGAGGACTCCTTCTTTCCTGCTTCCTTGTATTTGGTCTAACAGAGAAAAAGATTAACGGTACTGAATACAAGAAATCGATTTATTGATAATAAATTAACTAAGATAAAGAACAGCCTACAAATATCTTTGCACAACACTGTTTCAAACTGTGGCTAATTATAATAAAAAAGATTTGATTAATGGAATAGACGCTCCCACCTGGAGAGAACTTAACATGTAACATGGAAGATCACATTTCTTCACAGAAAACAACATCTTTTGAAAAATTTAGGGTTGTTGGAAGTGTTTAAGAGTTTTGGTGCTGTTTGTTGGAATTCATCAGTTTAATGGGGATTGTTGTCATTCATTGTGGGATTGTGTTGAGGTTTGACGATGAAGTTTGGTTAGGAGGTTTGGCGTTGATGTGCATGCAGAGGTTTAGTGTTGAGGTTTGGTGATGAGATTTAGCCGTAAGGTTGGTAATGAGGTTTGTGTTGAGGTTTGGTGATGAGATTTGGCCGAAAGGTTGGCAATGAGGTTTGTGTTGAGGTTTGGCGATGCGGTTTGTGTTCAGGCTTGGCATTAAGGTTTGGCATTGATGTTTATGCAGAAGTTTGGTGTTAGAGTTGAGATTTGGCAATGAGGTTCAGCAATGAGCTTTGGTGATGAGCTTTGGGAATGAGGTTTGGTGTTAAAGTTTGGAGTTGAGATTTGTGTTGAGGTTTGGCGATCAGGTTGGTGTTCAAGCTTGGCTTCAAGGTTTGGTGTTTAGGTTTGGCGATGAGGTTTGTGTTGAGGTTTGGTGTTGAGGTTTGGCGATGAGGTTTGTGTTCATGTTTGGCATTAAGGTTTGGCATTGATGTTTGTGCAGAGATTTGATATTGAGGTTTAGAGTTGAGGTTTGGCAATGAGGTTTGGCACTAAGGTTTGGTGTTGAGGTTTGGTGTTGAGGTTGTGTTGAGGTTTGGTGTTGAGGTTTGTGTTGATATTGATATTGATGTTGATATTTGATGTTGATTTTGATATTATCAGGCACAAACAGGGGCACAATTTTGAGAAAAATAAGGATTTATTTATTTTATTTATAATTTTACTTGCCTGAAATTGCTCTAATAATTGGCAGAAGGAAATACAATTTAAAGCTATTTAAATAAGTCAATACATTTAATTTAAAAAGAACAATAAATAAATAAATACTATAAAATATTTTTTGTTAAAATTAATTCATTTGATTTACTAAAAAACTTTCTAGTAATATCCTGGAGAGATTAATTCGCTAAATATTCCTGCTAAAACAGAGTAAAAATCTTTCTTGTTAGAGAATAATTCATTTGATTTATTAAATGATAAATCCAGTTAATTTAATTTGCTGAGACTAAAAAGGAGCTTGATTTTTAGAGATTGATTTAATATTTACTATTTAATATTTCTGTGCTTAGTTTGCTCAGTTTATTTTGTGAAATATTTGTCGATAAGGCAGCAGTGGTTTGTGGATTTTTTGCATGCTTCACTATTTATTTCTCATGACTATTTCAAGTTTATTTAATTTAATCTTTTCTTGTTCCCACAGGTTTTTCACCTAATGACAAAAGCAACTAAATGTAAATGTTGTTTGTCACTTAAAGTGCTGAAATAAAAGACTGAAAAAGTCAAAGTTGCTGCATCATTCGAGTGAATTCCAGTTAAGTCCAGTAGATGTTCCAAATCCCTTTCAAGTGGGGAAAATTGCACCAAAAAACTTAGAAAACTTGACAGTATGTATAAGGTTTGTAAAGAGGTTTGTTGTTGAGGTTTGGTGATGAGGTTTGTGTTGAGGTTTGGTGTTGTGGTTTGGTGTTGAGGTTTGGTGATGAGGATTGGTGTTGAAGTTTGTACAAAGGTTTGTTGTTGAGGTTTGGTGATGAGGTTGGTGTTGAGGTTGGTGATGTAGTTGGGGATGAGGTTTAGCGATGAGGTTGGTGATGGCGTTTGTGTTGAGGTTTGTACAGATTTGTTGTTGAGGTTGGTGATGAGGTTTGCCATTGAGGTTTGTATAGAGGTTAGATGTTGAGGTTGGTGATGAGGTTTGGCATTAGAGGTTGACATGGTGTTTACCTCACTCTGGAACTCGGAGAGTGTCTTGGCCAGGGTCATCTCTGTCGTTTCAGGCAGCAGAGAGTACAGGCTGGTGCTCATCCTCCTCCTCCCTTCCTCCTTGTACTTGTTCTGGAGAGGGGGATAGAAACACATCACCCAACCCACTCCATATCCTCAACCTGAATTGATGACATTTACATCTGGAGAACACAGCACACACTCCAACACACTCACAAAACTGACCTCTTCTTTGACTTAGTACAGTATATTAACCTGACCTCTGCATTGACTCTTCACTTTTTACTGTGTATTAAACTATTTAAACTCATATTAAATGATTATATTTAGGGAATTTACAGTAGGGTCCGTGACCCTCTCTATTTCAACGTGATGGTACAGGGTAGAGATGGGCATTTTAGGCCATATCACTATTCGAATATTCTATCAAAAATATTTCAGTTAATCGATTAACCGAAATGAAAAAATTATATGAAAATAAATCTATTTTTTATTTTTATTAATATCATTATTATATATATTGTTTTTGCTATGGCGCACTTGTAATGTAGCCTGAAGGGCTTCAGTGATCTGGCCTTCACTAAATAAACATATTACTTTTCCAATTTCTGAACATTTCTCACTCTGACACATTTGGACCGATTTTCTTTGATCTCTGAGTGGGGAATCGGCCTTATGAAGCGCATGTGTTTGTATTGGTGATCCAGCGCACTAGCATAGAGCGCTCTCGTACCTTCACATGTGTTTGTATGGGTGATCCAGCGCACTAGCATAGAGCGCTCTCGTACCTTCACATGTGTTTGTATGGGTGATCCAGAGCACTAGCATAGAGCGCTCTCGTACCTTCACATGTGTTTGTATGGGTGATCCAGAGCACTAGCATAGAGCGCTCTCGTACCTTCACATGTGTTTGTATGGGTGATCCAGCACACTAGCATAGAGCGCTCTCGTGCCTTCAGTTGGCGCGCTGCCTGCAAGTTTTAACTACTTGTGTAGAAAGCAGGGAAAATGTATCTAATGCATTGAAATTCTGCTTTTTCTTTCTACTTTTTACATATTTCAATGGTATTGGTGTACACGTTATAAAGAGTATATTATCAAAATCGCTAATGAATAATATTTAAATTAACTTTAGGCAAAAATATAAATAAATAACTGTAGCTATATTCGAATACCTACATCATTTAGAATAATCGAAAATTTGAATAATCCTGCCCATCCCTAGTACAGGGTATTTACAGTAGAGTCATGACCCTCTCTATTTAAACACTGTAGATGGTACAGGGTATTTACAGTAGAGTCATGACCCTCTCTATTTAAACACTGTAGATGGTACAGGGTATTTACAGTAGAGTCATGACCCTCTCTATTTAAACACTGTAGATGGTACAGGGTATTTACAGTAGAGTCAGTGACCCTCTCTATTTAAACACTGTAGATGGTACAGGGTATTTACAGTAGAGTCAGTGACCCTCTCTATTTAAACACTGTAGATGGTTCAGGGTATTTACAGTAGAGTCATGACTCTCTATTTAAACATGATGGTTCAGGGTATTTACAGTAGAGTCATGACTCTCTATTTAAACATGATGGTACAGGGTATTTACAGTAGAGTCATGACTCTCTATTTAAACATGATGGTACAGGGTATTTACAGTAGAGTCATGACTCTCTCTCACCTCGCTGATCATCCCTGTCATCTCCTTGGCAAACTGGGTCTCAGTCGTCTCAGGCAGCAGACAGTACAGAGAGGTGGAGATATCGTTCTTTACACTGCCCTTGTATTTGATCTAGACAACAACAACACAACAACAACAACAATGAAAGAACGTTAAGTGAAGCAGGAAACAAGTTAGAGATCTAACTATCGTGTGTGTGTGTGTGTGTGTGTGTGTGTGTGTGTGTGTGTGTGTGTGTGTGTGTGTGTGTGTGTGTGTGTGTGTGGTCCACCTCGCTCTGCAGCTCCGAGGCCTCTTTGGCGTGTTGTATCTCCAGAGTCTCAGGGAGGAGAGAGTAGAGGGAGACGGACGCGTCCTTCAGACCCTCCTCCTTGTACTTGGACTGGAACCAGGAAGTAGAGAACAGTACAGGACGACACAGGAAGTAGAGATCAATTAGGACAACACAGGAAGTAGAGATCAGTACAGGACGACACAGGAAGTAGAGATCAGAACAGGGCGACACAGGAAGTAGAGATCAGAACAGGATGACACAGGAAGTAGAGATCAGAACAGGACGACACAGGAAGTAGAGATCAGAACAGGATGACACAGGAAGTAGAGATCAGAACAGGACGACACAGGAAGTAGAGATCAGAACAGGACGACACAGGAAGTAGAGATCAGAACAGGACGACACAGGAAGTAGAGATCAGAACAGGACGACACAGGAAGTAGAAATCAGAACAGGACGACACAGGAAGTAGAGATCAGAACAGGACGACACAGGAAGTAGAGATCAGAACAGGACGACACAGGAAGTAGAGATCAGAACAGGATGACACAGGAAGTAGAGGTCAGAACAGGATGACACAGGAAGTAGAGATCAGTTAGGATGACACAGGAAGTAGAGATCAGTACAGGATGACACAGGAAGTAGAGATCAGTTAGGATGACACAGGAAGTGGAGATCAGTTAGGATGACACAGGAAGTAGAGATCAGTACAGGATGACACAGGAAGTAGAGATCAGTTAGGATGACACAGGAAGTGGAGATCAGTGTGTGTATTGGTGTGTGTGTATAAGTGTGTGAGTGTGTGTGTGTGTGTGTGTGTGTTCCCACCTTGCTGAGCAGTTCAGACACCTCCTTAGCGTGTGCTGTCTCCAGTGTCTCTGGCAGGAGGGAATACAAACAGCTGTTCACCTCCTTCCTACTCGCCTCCTTGTACTTGTTCTGAACACAATAACAACAACAACAACAACAACAACAACAACAACAACAATCATCAACAACAACAACAACAACAACAACAACAACAACTAGGAACAACAGCAGCAACTCTCACGGTTGTCATCCCAACAGCTGTAGGTGTCAGTGTGACATCCAGCAGTCCTAATTCACTCTGCAGCTCAAAGACGGGGGCAGGTGTGTCTCTCTCTCTGTGTGTGTGTGTGTGTGTGTGTGTGTGTGTGTGTGTGTGTGTGTGTGTGTGTGTGTGTGTGTGTGTGTGTGTGTGTGCCTACCTCACTCTGCAGCTCAGAGATGCTTTTAGCCAGCTGGGTCTCTGTTGTCTCAGCGAGCTGGGAGTAGATACTCTGACTGATGCTCTTCCTGCCCTGGTCCTTATACCTTTTCTATAGGAGGAGACAGACAGCCAGGGGGTGAGACAGAGAGACAGGTAGACAGAGAGACAGACAGGTTGGGAGGTGAGACAGAGAGACCGGTAGACAGAGAGACAGGAAGGCAGGCAGGCATGTATTTACTTGGTTGCCCTTGACAACAAGGTTGTAAACAATGGGTTGACCATCTTGGGGACTCAGACCCAAAGTGCCATGGTTTAGAACTCTACCCATTCTCCTTAATCTAATGGACTCAATAGGGAAATACATATTCCCGGACAAACCATAAGAAAAATAAAATATCTCCACGTAATGCTTTAGTTGCCATTAAACTCTGGACGTTTGTGTACATGGAACAAGCTGAAGTTATCAGTAATGTCTGCTAATAGTTTTAGAGAGTTTGGGTTGAATACCTCACTCTGCTGCTGCATCATGTCCCTGGCAAACACCATGTCTGGGGTTTCAGGAAGCTGGGAGTACAGAGAGGGGGGAGCGCCTTTCACTGCACCTTTAGGACGGTACTTATTCTGAGAGGGGGGGGGGGTTCAGGGTGAGAGAGGGGGGAGAGGGGAGAGAGGAGAGAGAGAGATGGGTGAGGAGGGGGGATGGAGCAAACCAATGAGATATACTGTGCACACTTTTTTCTGGTTTCTTTTAAAGACAAGTGTTTTTAGGTCCAATCTTTAATGTAAAATCCTAAGGCTCAGTGGAACAAAGCGCTCTGCTAATATCAACTACCATACTATAGTATACCACAATGTGTCTGTGACATCTGTCTAGTGTGTGTGTATATGTGTGTGAGTGTGTGTGTGTGTGTGTGTGTGTGTGTGTGTACCTCACTCTGTAGTTGTGTAGCCTCTTTAGCGTGCTGGGTCTCCATAGTCTCTGGTAGAGTGGAGTACAGAGAACTGGAGGACTCCTTCTTTCCTGCTTCCTTGTATTTGGTCTGAAAGAGAAAATAGATTTCTGGTACTGAATACAAAGGAATCGATTTATTGATAATAAATCAACAAAAATAAGGAACAACCTACAAATATCTTTACACAACACTGTTTCAAAGTTAAATGGAGATTATTGTTGTTTGTTGTGGGTTTGTGTTTTGGTTTGCAATAAGGTTTGGCGATGAGGTTCGTGTTTAGGTTTGCAATAAGGTTTGGCGATGAGGTTTGTGTTTAGGTTTGGAGTTGAGGTTTGGCGCTTTGGTGTGACAATGAGGTTTGGTGTTGAGGTGTGGCGATGAGGTTTGGTGATAAGGTATGTTATGAGGGATGCGTTGGGGGTTGTCAATGAGGATGGTGTTGAGGTTTGGCGATGAGGTAAGTGTTGAGGTTTCACGTTGAGGTTTGTGTGTTGAGGTTTGGCATTGAGGTTTGATGTTGAGGTTTGGTGTTGAAGTTTGTGTTGAGGTTTGGCATTGTGGTTTGGTGTTGAGGTTTGGTGATGACGTTTGTACAGAGGTTTGTGATGAGGTTTGCCATTGAGGTTTGTACAGATTTGTTGTTGAGGTTGGTGATGAGGTTTGGCATTAGAGGTTGACATGGTGTTTACCTCACTCTGGAACTCGGAGAGTGTCTTGGCCAGGGTCATCTCTGTCGTTTCAGGCAGCAGAGAGTACAGGCTGGTGCTCATCCTCCTCCTCCCCTCCTCCTTGTACTTGTTCTGGAGAGGAGGAGAGAAACACATCACCCAACCCAATTGATGACATTTACATCTGGAGAACACAGCACACACACCAACACACATAACTGACCTCTGTATTGATTATCTATTGCTCCACTTTTTATTAAACCATTTAAACTCATATTAAATGATTATATTTAAGGTATCCCCAGTAGAGTCATGACTCTCTCTCACCTCGCTGATCATCCCTGTCATCTCCTTGGCAAACTGGGTCTCAGTCGTCTCAGGCAGCAGACAGTACAGAGAGGTGGAGATATCGTTCTTTACACTGCCCTTGTATTTGATCTAGACAACAACACAACAACAACAACAACAACATTAACAACAACAACAACAATGAAAGAATGTTAAGTGAAGCAGGAAACAAGTTAGAGATCTAACTATCGTGTGTGTGTGTGTGTGTGTGTGTGTGTGTGTGTGTGTGTGTAGTCCACCTCGCTCTGCAGCTCCGAGGCCTCTTTGGCGTGTTGTATCTCCAGAGTCTCAGGGAGGAAAGAGTAGAGGGAGACGGACGCGTCCTTCAGACCCTCCTCCTTGTACTTGGACTGGAACCAGGAAGTAAGAAAACACCTTTCACACCAACTACTATTCACAGGCATCGTTCACTAGACACTTTGGGTTTGAATAGGATCATCTCACTTAAGGTTGTGAAACCAGGGGTGCGGGTTGGGTGGCAAGGTCTGAAAGAGACACAGATTCATTGGTGTGTGTGTGTGTCTGTGGGCCTGTGTGCATTGGTGTGTGTGTGTGTGTGTGTGTGTGTCTGTGTGTGTGTGTGTGTGTGTGTGTGCATTGGTATGTGTGTGTATTGGTGTGTTGGTGTATAATTGTGTGTGTGTGTGTGTGTGTGTGTGTGTGTGTGTGTGTCACCTCAGAGATGATGCTGCTGATGTTCCTGGAGTGAATGAGTTCTAGTGCGGGAACAAACAGGTTCTGACTTTTCATCTTCTCAAAGTCCTCCTTATACTTCACCTGGGAGGGGGGGATAGAGGGAGGGAGGGAGGGAGGGAGGGGGATGGAAGGAAAGAGTGAGGGGAAACAAATATCTGTCACTCTCTTTCCCTGGACATTAAGGTCTGGGAAAAAAACATGTAGTTGGATAATCAAAAAGAGTGGATCTTTGATGTGCTGTGCTGAGCTGAGCTGAGCTGAGCTATACTGAGCAAGAAGAGTTATACTGAGCTTTACTGAGCTATAATGTGCTATAATGTGCTATACTGAGCTATAATGTGCTATACTGAGCTGTAATGTGCTGTGCTGAGCTGAGCTATACTGATCTATACTGAGCTATACTGAGCTATAATTAGCTACACTGAGCTATACTAACCTATACTGAGCTATGCTGAGCTATACTGTGCTGAGCTGTGCTGAGCTGTGCTGAGCTGAGCTGTAATGGGCTACACTGATCTATAATGTGCTGTGCTGTCCTGTGCTGAGCTATACTGAGCTTTAATGTGCTGTGCTGTGCTGTGCTGATCTATACCGAGCTATAATGTGCTGTGCTGTGCTATACAGAGCTATACTGAGCTATACTGTGCTGAGCTGTGCTGAGCTGAGCTATAATGAGCTATACTGATCTATACTGTGCTGAGCTGTGCTGAGCTGAGCTATAATGAGTTAAACTGATCTATAGTGTGCTGTGCTGTGCTGAGCTGAGCTATACTGAGCTGTAATGTGCTGTGCTGTGCTGAGCTATACTGAGCTATACTGAGCTGTAATATACTGAGCTATGCTGAGTTGTAATGTACTGAGCTACAATGTGCCGTGCTGTGCTGTGCTATACTGAGCTATACTGAGCTATATGGAGCTATAATGTGCTGTGCTGTGCTGTGCTGTGCTATACTGAGCTATACTGAGCTACAATGTGCTGTGCTGTGCTGTGCTATACTGAGCTATATGGAGCTATAATGTGCTGTGCTGTGCTGTGCTGTGCTATACTGAGCTATACTGAGCTATATGGAGCTATAATGTGCTGTGCTGTGCTGTGCTGTGCTATACTGAGCTATACTGAGCTATACGGAGCTATAATGTGCTGTGCTGTGCTGTACTGTGCTGTGCTATACTAAGCAGTCCAGTGCTTGGCACCACAGAAGAGAAAATGCTACTCTGGGCTGCATTCCAAACCCACTCTCTCCTTATCTCATCTCCTTGACCTCTCTCTAGGGAATGTCTATGAGAAGTGTGAAGCGCAGGACGCACACTAGATACAGTAACTATGGAGAGTGTGCATGCACGCCCAGTCCACATAGTCTGGAGCAGACAGCTTCTCATCTGAGACTGTGGATTAGAGATAGATTATATTATAATGTTTACACACTCTGGATATGTCAATGTTTGGACCATATTATCATCCTTAATGTCTCCAAACTGAACTTTAGATCCTCAATCCACATTAACGCTCAGATGATGAGCGATCTTATCCAGCCCTTAACCATCCTATGTGTTAAGGCTGTGTTTTCCTCCATCTGTTTTAAAGCTCGTAGAGGTCGTGGGGTCAATCCTCCAGGCCGTGCCCCGGCCCAAACCATTTTCCTGAAAACACTGGGTCTTTTTTATTCATCCACTGAAAGTTTTTATTCATAAATTAAAAGACATTGAAAGAAAAGGCCTCCATTAGAAGGCTAAAACACATAAGAGCTACCATTGGAAACAAAGAGAGAGAAAGAGAGAGAGAGAGAGGGAGAAGCGAGAGAGAGGGTGAAGGGAGAGAGAGAAAAGAGAGATGGACAGAGAGAGAGAGTGAGAGAGAACGATGAGCTGTGGGTGTAGAGGGGGAGGATGCTCACATCACTGAGTTGAACACTGCAGCGTCTGTTGAACTGAGGGTCTGGTAGAGGAGGCTTCACTGTACCCGAGGTCTGAGAGGAACACATACACACACACACACACACACACACACACACACACACACACACACACACACACACACACACACACACACACACACACACACACACACACACACACGCACGACACACACACACACACACACACACACACACAGACACACACACACACACACACACACACACGCACAGCACACACACACACACACACACACACACACACACACACACACACACACACACACACACACACACACACACACACACACACACACACAGACACACACACACACACACACACACACACACACACATGCACAGACACACACACACACACACACACACACACACACACACACACACACACACACACACACACGCACACACACAGACGCACACGCACACACACACACACACACACACACAGCATCATCATCACCAAACCAAAGCCAGAAACATCGTCCATTCACCACTAATCCCTAGTTCCTTTAACGCACCACAACCAAAAATAAGGAACAAAAAAGGCTAACAATTAAAGCAAATAATGAATTTGTGGTTTATATAAATCTCTTTGTGGCTTAATTAAAAACAGCAGTAATAAGATGAGCCTATCCTAGAAATAGAATACAGTAGAAAGGACCACAAAAGGGCAAACAATTTAAAATAGCTGCGATTCTAGACAGAAAACCATCAAATACTTCTGAAGTGAAATATCTTAGCAACGGCATGACCAGTGGTCTCCTTTTGGTATCTCTAGCAGTGTATGAAAAGGCAGACATTTTAGTTGTCCTAGCGCTTTTGGTATCACTAACAGTGTATGAAAAGGCAGACATTTTAGGGGTCCTAGCCCTTTTGGTATCACTAACAGTGTATGAGAATGTGTGGCCATTTTAGGTGTCCTAAACATGCTGATGTCTTATCTCTCTACTTGTGTATGATATGGTGGCAAAGGCATTCTCAAGGTCAAACCAAACACCAAAACACAAACGACACAAATTCTCCAAAACAAGTAGTCAAAGTCACATAATAAGTGTTAGATCAAATAACATTTCAAATAAGTGTTAGATAAAAGACGTTATGAAGTAGCTCGTGTGTGAATGAGTGTCTCCTACCTCGGTAGGCTCTGGTCCGTCCTCCGTGTCTCTCTGTGTCCCCTCTTCAAACCTCCCCACCGTCTGGCTCACTGTCAACACTTTGGTCAAAACTCTTCGTCTTCCTCCGTCACCACAGTCCTCTTCGTCTCCTTCTATAAATCCCTCTGAGCCCATCGTCTTCTCCTCTCTGACCTCCTCGGTCTCCTCCATGGTCTCCTCTATGACCTCCGTCATTAGGGATTTCCCGGACGTTTCCTCTTTTCCAAACTCGACCTCCGTCCCAGACTTTGTCTCCTGTCCCCCCTCCTCTGGTGCTCTCTCCATGGCTAGTGGACTATTCCCTGTCCTGGACCAGTTTACTGTGGTTAGGGTGAAGGTGAGAGAGGATCCCTCAAAACGACGGTTATCTCCAGGGGAAACTAAAGCCTTTGCTCTCTGCCAGATGGTTTAATGCTATTCTATTCTATTCTAGTTATTTACTTTATAAAAATAGATCCGTTTCTTTTTTCTATAGTGTTCTTCTCCTAACGGTTGTTTTCCGTTCTGAAATCTCCTTTACTGCAATCAACGGCCTCTCTAAGACAATATAAATACTGCGTTTAATAAAAGGACCCTGCAGACCTGTCAGTCTGTAGACCTTTCAGTCTGTAGACCGGTCGACCTCAAAGCTCAATGTCCAATAGCTCGTCGTCTTCATACATGAAGAACCCAAACTGACCCAAACCAAACCACGCCAGGGCCTTGCTGTCCATCCACACACTATGTGGGCCGGTACGGGTCCTGGTTCCTGGTGTGGTGCTGTGGTGTGAACGGGTCGCTGGTGTTTGGGGACTCTTTATCGGAGTTCTACATTTAGACCCACCACTCCAAAGCCTTATCAACAGCCATGCCCTTCTCCTGATTCAGACAGACAGGGTTGGACCATGACAATGTGTGTGTGTGTGTGTGTCTGTGTGTGTGTGTGTGTGTGTGTGTCTGTGTGCGTGCGTGCGTGTGTGCGTGCGTGCGTGGGTGCGTGCGTGCGTGCGTTGAAGGCTGAGAAGATACAGACAGGTTGCTACCAAATTAAAGGAATGCCTCAGGCCAAGAGTTCAAGGTTCAACCCCAACTCACACTTTTCTAAAAGAACAAAATACAAAAACAAAACCGAATAAAAAGCTAAAATAAAAAGCTAGTGCAACTCAAAGAGAGAGAGCAGTAATCCTCTGGTGGAGGCTCTTTATGGGTGTCCTCGACAGTCTGTGTGTGTGTGTGTGTGTCTGTCTGTGTGTGTGTGTGTGTGTGTGTGTGTGTGTGTGTGTGTGTGTGAGTGTGTGTGTGTGTGTGGCGAGGCTCTTCATGGCCGTCCTGGACGTCACTTCTCCCTGTTAGTCACTGAGGGGCACCAGCAAAGGTCACGATGAAGGTCAGACAGGAGAATTACAATGGCAACAGCAACATCAGTACTGATCTAATCTGCTCCGCTGTGTGTGTGTATGTGTGTGTGTGTGTGTGTGTGTGTGTGTGTGTGTGTGAGTGAGTTATGGCATACTTATGTGTGTTTGTGTGTGTCTTTGGTGATTTAATGTCTATGTGTGAGTACTTTTTACAATGTGTGTGTGTGTGTGTGTGTGTGTGTGTCTGACCAAATAGTTATTCACACAACCTGGGGAGACCACAGATGAGGCTATAACACAATTCTGTCATATAAAATAAAGGAGGGAGACAAGAAGAGACAAAGAGATGGAGGGATGAATAAAAGAGAAAAGGAGAAAGGGAGGAAGAATAACAGTCAGGAGACAGAAGAAGGAAAGAAAGAAGGAATAAAGTGAAAGGTTGGAAGGAGGGATGGACGCTGGATAAAGATTTAGAGACTAAACGTAGAGTTAGAAAAGCTAGAGAGGGTTAACAGGGCTCCAGACCGACACCAAGTTGGCGGCACCAAATGCTTTATCACTGCAAATTTTTTTTTTTTTAAGTAGATTTAATATCAAATACCTAAAGAAAAGCTGAACAACTTAGTGGCAGTGTAAAACGATAGTCTAGAGCCCTGGGTTAACGTTAGCCAGGACTTAGCGCGAATTAAATAAACCAGCCTAGATGTATGAACCTATGACAGACCATGCTATTGACGAGCACTCAATCAGCTCTATGAAGTGTTGATAGTGGAACAGGTTTCTAACTCTGGATGAATGGAGCGGAGAAAGAGCAGGAATAGCTTCTATGGTTTCTAACTCTAGGTCTATGGGCTGTAGCGAGAGCAAGAGTATCTTCTATGGTTTCTAACTCTAGCTCTATGGGCTGTAGAGATGGGGAGCAGCTTCTATGATTTTTAACCCTGGATCTATGAGGAGGAAAGAGGGGGAGTAGCTTCTATGGTTTCTAACTCTAGATCTATGGGCTGTAGCGAGAGCAGGAGTAGCTTCTATGGCTTCTAACTCTGGATGTATGAAGAGCAAAGATGGGGAGGAGCTTCTATTGTTTCTAACTCTGGATCCATGGAGAGGAAAGATGGGGAGGAGCTTCTATTGTTTCTAACTCTGGATCCATGGAGAGGAAAGAGGGGGAGTAGCTTCTATGGTTTCTATCTCTGGGCCCAAACATAGAGGAAGCACAGAGAGAGGGATACGGCGTCCACGTGCCAAACAACCATCTGGTCCTTGGGATCCAGCGGAGCGTCACTAACCCCGGATCCTCTCCGCCCGCCAGAATCTATGTCCTGATCGAAGCCATGACAACAATAACACACGCACAGAACACCAACCAACGGGCACGCGTTCACGCACTCACACACACACACACACACACACACACACACACACACACACACACACACACACACACACACACACAAGCATGTACGCATGCACGCACTCACACACACAAACTCCCAAACACACACACACTCCCACACACCCACTATGGATGAATGAAGAGGAAGCTCTGTTCTCATGTAAGAAGTCATGTCATTGTGTGTGTGTGTGTGTGTGTGTGTGTGTGTGTGGTGTGTGTGTGTGTGTGTGTGTGTGTGTGTGTGTGTGTGTGTGTGTGTGTGTGTGTGTGTGTGTGTGTGTGTGTGTGTGTGTGTAACCCCATGGGCTGGTTTCTTTGATGACAGGGTCTGACTAGGCAGGACAGGGAGGTGACCGCCTGTGTGTGTGCGTGGGTGTGTGTGTGTGTGTGTGGGCATTGGAGGGTGTGGGTGACTGCCTGTGTGTGTGTGTGTGTGTGTGTGTGTGTGTGTGTGTGTGTGTGTGTGTGTGTGTGTGTGTGTGTGTGTGTGTGTGTGTGGGCCTCAGAGTGTGGGTGTGGATACGTTAGAAATGTTTGTGGGTGTGTCCTGGGAGCATCTAGTTAAGCAGACGTTATTCTTAGCTCCAGTTATGTAAGACAGATGTCTCCTTATCCTTGTTGGAAAAGCATCAAGTTCTTTAGAAGAGAGGGCAAAAA